>RJWM01003621.1:33600-110856 GCA_004363535.1 Dasyprocta punctata | reverse complement strand
CCTGAACATGCCTTCAATAAATTATAGTTAATCAAATACTCTGTTTTTTGCCTGTATAAATAACATTTCTACATGCACATATATTCATGGGATTATTTTAAAAAACAAGTTTAACTAAAATAATATAAAAATGGTTATTCCACCTAGGGATAGTGGAACTGTAATACCACATACAGAAATTGGAAGCAGATATTGGTGGTAATAAGTCACATCAAAACAGTTTCCTTTACAGGTAAAGTTGATAGAAAACTGAGCAATGGGTGCTCCTTCACTATCTCCTTTTTATTCTTTTCTATAACTTCTAAGAAAAAATAAGAAAACCATGCTATGAAAATACCAATTATAACCCTCCCTTCATCCAGAGGGCCCATAAACGCCACCACGCTTACCAGGTGACCCCTGTCTTCATCCAGAGAACCCCAACAGGTCAGAGAGACTGTGGGTGACTTCGTGCTCCATGCAGAGGCCCTGGGAGGGCCAGTTGCAGTGACAACACAGGTCCCTGGCTGGGATTCACATGATGGGAAGGCAGGACTAGTGGCCTGGAAAAGTCTGAAGCAGCAGTGACAATATGAGCCAGCAGTTGGCCCATTAGGTGAACCATTGTAGTGCTTAGGCACAAAGACATGGAATAGAAGCAGGCAGGTAAAGCTACCTTCTTTGTTTCTTTGTTTCTTTGTTTGTTTGTTTGTTTATCCTGTTCTATTTTGTCCTGTTTTGCTTTTCTTTTTATTTGTTTGTTTGTTCATTTTTTCTCTGTGTGTGGTTATTTTTGTTCTCTGCTTTTTGTCCCTCTTCTTTTCTGGTTCCTTCATGACTTAGATCTCTAACCTTTCTTTTGGTATACTTCTACTCATCCTCTTCTTCTCTTTTGTCAAGTACCTCACTTGCTTTTAAGAGTAAGCATTGTCTCTTCTCCCTAAGGGTCATGTCAATGCTAATAGGCATTCTTTACCAACCCTTCTCTCTTGTGTCCTACAGTTCCCCAAAACTTGGATGATCACCCTTTACCTTTCAGCCTTGCTCATCTCTCAATCCTACCCCCTATTTATATTTAACCTTATTCATCTCTCAATCCTACCACCTATCTCTCTTATCCCTCCCCCCCACATACACACTACAAGGTAAAATCATTCTAATGAGTAGAAAATCATTGCATACAAGTTCCTGGTACAAACTGGATTATATTGTATAAATGTAGATCTTGTTCCTATAGTTGATGATATCAGGATAATAGTTACCACAGTTTGTCAGTAGCCAGGCTGTGTTTGAGTCTAGTGTTATTGTTGACTGTACTACATTAATAAGTATGTCATACCTGTTACAAAAAGTTTTTCTCACCTGTATGGCAACATTGCAACTGTAAGGGGTCACAACCATTACCATAGTCCATTACCAAAGGAATGGGACCTGAGTCAAATAGGAGCACCATATTCAATATACTGGGAAGGTAAGTTCTTGGGGTAGAAATAAAAGACAAAAATCACCTACATATAGAAGACATCCTGAGGAACAGACATTTCCTAGGAAAACCTGGATACTACGGAGAAAGCTTATCTAAAATAAGAAATCTACAAGCATCAACACAGAAAATAGAATACATAGAAACAGAAAATAAAAAATGACATGATGAAGAAACAAAATGCAACCCCAAACACCAAGCCCACACAGGATAAGTACAGAGCCAAAAAGATAGAGGAAATTGAAAGGCAACCACTAGAATGTTCTGAAATGATAGCATCAGAAGTACAAAAATGAATGGAAGAAACTATCAAAAAAATAAATTCTAGGGTGCAAAAAGAAACGGTGATCAAAATGAATGACATTAAATCAGGCAGAGATACAAAACACAGAGGAGCTCAGGAAAATAATAGAAACTGTGAATGCCCAACATAAAAAAGAAAAGGAATCAATGAAACAGATCCAAATAGAAATCCAGGAGATTAAAAACTCCACTGAAAGTATGCACAACAGATTGAATGAAAGCAAGGATAAAATATCAGACCTGGAAGACAGGAATGTGAGTAGCAACAAGGAAAACAAAGATATCTCAAACATAGCAAGAAACCACAAAAAGTCAATCCAACAGCTACAAGATAAAGTAAAAAAGAGCAACATAAAATGGATTAGAGTCAGTAAGAAAATGAGAGACAGCACAAAAGTCGTTGAAAATTTCTTTACAGAAATAATGGTCAAACACTTCATAAACATGGATAAAGAATTGGATATAAAAATTAACAAAGTATATAGAACCCCAAAAACCCACGACCAAGATAAAACTTCACTCAGGCATGTAATTATCAAGATCCCAGAAATTCAGCACAAGAACAAAATATTAAAAGCAGCTAGAAAAAAGAAAAAGTTGCCTATAAAGAAAAATCCATCAGAATCACAGCAGACTTCTCAACACAAATTCTCAAATCAAGGAGAGCTTGGAAATAGGTATTTAAAGCCCTAAAGTAAAACAGTTTTTGACCCAGATTGACGTGCCCCACAAAACAATCCTTTGAAATCAATGGAGAAATAAGACATTTCCATGACAAAAAAATAACTGAAGAAATTTTTGACTACCAAACCAGCTCTTCAGAATGTTCTGAAGGATATATTAGAAACAGAAAATGAAGACCACAACCATAAGAACAACAATAGAAAGAAGCAACAGGGTAGGATGAACAATTAAACAGAGGGGAAAGTCAGGGAAATAATAATCATAACTGTCTCACAAATTTACTATTCTGTGAATAATAAATATATTATTACATAGAAAACCATTAAATAATCTTTGAGTCTCAGTTTTACTAGCAATTATTATTAATGCAAAAGAATTTATGCTTTCTATAATTTAAAAATGAATACAAATGTATTTTCCAAATTAAAACTGTACATAGATTTCATTTTCAGTTTATAAAGAAATGAGAAGAATATTGGTTTTGTTGGCTCAAAATATTATTTTATTTATCATAAGTGAGGTGGAGAACATGATTTTTAACCTGTTCACATTTTCAGGGAAGCACTTTGTTACCTTATTCTAAATCATAGTAAACATGTGCAGACAACATATAAGGAAGAAAAGTTCAGAAATTTTTAGAAACAGGTACCCAAGAAATGTACATAAAATTTGTTTTTATAGTGTAAAATACATATTTAAACAATCTAATCAAACACAATCAGAGTTAAATTGTGTTATACTTGCCTAAGACATGCATACACCTGCTAAACTAAAGGAATAAGATACCTTGTCTCTAGGATACTACTGTAGTTAATCAGCCTCAAAATATTTTGTATTTGAACTTTTCTTTTATCTAAATCCACAGTTGAATATAATAAGAACATAGCATATAGTGAGATCATGGGTTATGCTCCTAAAATTTGCTATATTTAGAATTTTGCTCAACCTATACATTCACATAGCTGTTTAAAAATGTGTTATTCTGAAATCATATTTATAAAATGAACTAAAAATCCTTTAAGTCCCAGAAGAGAAATTACATTCTAAAAAATAGCAGTAAGTTCAGTATATGTAGTTTTATTTCAAATTCTGTGTTTGAATTTTCACAAATGACTGATGCTACAAAGGAAACATCTCGTCTGTTCTATGCATTGATGGAAACATAAACTTGCTTTCATTTCAAACAATAGGAACTAAAATCTTAACTTTATTTTTCAGATTCTTCAAACTTTCCCCACCCTAGTCTTAAATTCTCAAGGCTTTTCTATTTTAATTCAGATAAGAAAAGTAAAATAAAAATAGCATGTTAAATGAATATATTTATATGGTACTTTTTTATCTAACAGTATTGCATCTTCTGCAATATTTGACATTTCATAATATGTGACTCTGTTCCATGTTTCACTTTCCAGTTATACTTCATCAAGTTTTATAGCAGAAAGACTGAGTGTGTTAGTTTTCTGTCACTGCAAGAACACCTGACATAATCAAATTATGAGAGGAAACATATTTTGACTTAGTGCTTTAGAAGTTTCAGTCCACAGTTGGTTGACCTGCTTTGAGTGACGTAGCACATAATTGAATGAAATTTTAGGTGGAACAAAACTGCTCACCTCATAGTAAGGAAGCAAAGAGGGAACGACTGAAGTACCAAGGCCCCATTATCGCCTTAAAATGCCCCCTGCTGGTGTCCTCATACCTTCCAGCTGGTTCTACCTCTCAAAACTTCTAATCCCTTCCAGGAGCGCCACCCGCTGGGGACCAACTCTTCACCACAGGAAACGGGATATTTAAGATCTAATCTATAGCAATAAAAGTGAAGAAAAATTAAGTAAACATTGCTCTTAGAATGAAATGAAGAAGTGTTTCTACAAGCAAATTAGATAGATTTCAAAAACTTTATATTAAAGCTGACATTCACTTGTACATTGTCAGATGTGTAAAGAAAAAAATAACTGCTTTATTGTATCTTTAAATTGCTTGAATTTCCTTTTACTTTTCAGTATCTCAGGAAATCAGTTTTAGATTCATACAGTAAGAGAAGTATTTCCTTTAAGAAAATGTTCGATTTGCTCATTTCACTTCTTTTTGTCAAGTTAGTGTCTAATGTGCAAGAGACTCCACTAGTGAAAAAAAGGGTTCCTGTGGTCATTAAGTAATGGCACGCGCTCACTACTTCAGTTTTCTCCCCATCCATTCATCCAGTTAACCTTTCCAGTGTGTACTTACTGGTACAATTCTTGGATTCAGAATTAAAGTGTTTTCTGGTCCCTAGCATTGGTCAGATCCTGGTTTGACACTGCCAGCGGTCTCAACCCTTAGCCTCCACAGTGCCCATGAAGTCTCCAGCGCACTGCTCTACACCTGATCTCCAAGGAGCCTCAGAGAATTTCTGAGTATCATCCTTGGAACAGGGAAAATCATCTTCCATTGGTTCCCCTTTTCAACTGCACCCTGGTGTCAATTTCTCTTGCTACAGATTTGTTCTCCAAATTTAGGCAGGAATAAGATTTGGAGAGTAAGAAGTAGGAGAAAGTAACAGAAAAGGAAAGGAACCTAAATCTTCCCTTTTTGTTTATCTCAACTTTTTCTTTAAATATAGGAACGCTTCTCTTCAAAACTAAAGCATAAAAAGGGAAGACCAGATTCTGTCCACTCATTCTCCTCTGCTCTTATGTCTTATTCTTCCAATTCATATAACTTTTCAGTACAGAATGAACATAAATTTCTTTTACACTATTTGACATTCTCCCACTTGTTTCAATTTAAAGCCAAGACTTAATTGTTGGTATAGTACAAAAGCAAGAGATTATCTAGGAGCTGTGGCAGATGATTGTAACCCTAGCACTCTGAGAGGCTGCGGCAGGAAGTTGTGAGTTTGAGCCCAATCAAGTCCATCTGATTGACTTAGGAAGATTCTCTCTTAAATTTTAAACAAGTGAAATTTAGAAATGGCTAGAAATGTTGCTTTGTTGGATGGTACAGGAGGTTCAGTCCCCAATCCTGCACAAGAAGGATGATGGAGAGAAGGAAGGAAGGAAAGAAGGAAGAAGGAATATTGGTTTATGAATAAGACAGTAAATTGAGAACTCTCAAAAATATTATTCCAGTTACACAGGTGCTGTTACAGTCAGAGTTTGTGAGGAAAACAATTTAATACAGCATACATAATTTATGGGATTATTTTGTAATAGTCACCCAAAGGGTCAAACACATAAAAGTACAGGAAATCTGTCCACACGGCAAAGACCAAAGAATTCAACCAAGGGCCTGGATCCCATGGCAGTGTCCTGCATGAGTCCAGCTGAAGACCTAGAGTCTGTGACAATGCCTCCCATGAGTCCAGCTGGAAGTCGAGAACCTGCAACAATGACTCATGCATGTTTGTTTCGCGGATCGGCACTGGAAAGGCCTAAAGGTCAGTGATGGAAGCTAGAAAGTCTGCACCAGCAGGAAGAAGGATCTGTACCAGCAGACTGAGGAATTTTCACTGGAGTCAGGAAGCCACATGTAAAGTAAGGACCAGAGTGCCCCCCAAAACTACCGCGGCCATCCTCAGTTACATCAAGGTCCCAAGTTCCTCCAACGATGAGAACAGCTGAGTTCATATCCGGAAGTCAGCATGACAAGCTTCTCCAAGGGACTGAACAGCACACTATCTTCTTCTCTGGAGCAAGGAAGTGATGCTGAAAATAAGGACCAAAACTCCCCAAAGTGAGCCGCAACCATTCTTTCAGTGACAACAAGGTCCCAAGTTCCTCTGAGGATGAGAACAGCCAAGTCCATATCAGGAAAGAAGCTAGAAAAGCTCATCTAGAAGAACCCAAAACACACCTCTTTCTCTTCGGTTCTCCTTTTTATGTTGTTGGCGACAATCCTCAGATGGGCCATCCACACCCAGTACCAAGCTGATTCAGTTCGGTTGGGTGTTTCAACTTGACCACCAGTCGTCAATCCACCACAGGTATTGATGGTGCAATGCTGAAAGACACTGCACTGTTCAGAGAGCCAAAGAAGTGGTCTGAGACTTATGTAAGCTACTAATAGGTCTAGTCTCTAAGCTTTTGCTACGTGTTTAAATTGTTTTTAGTAATCTGTTTTCCAGAAAAATGTATATTGATATCAAATTTGATTATCTAACAGAACTTTTTGATCAATAATTTTCAGATTTTTCTATTTACTAAAAAACTATACAATAGGCCTGATTTATTTTATCTCTCTCTAGGTTTATATTAAATTCCATTGAGAAATCCTTTGTTTTGTATGCATTAATATACTAATAAGAAACAATTCTTACATCTTTGATTTTACTGTCATCTCTAAATGGCTAGTCTTAAAATTTAAACCTAGATTTCATGTCATATCTTCACATCTCTACACTTAACTTATCCTTTACATCTCTACTTGTCTATTTTAAAGATCGTTAAATTCAATTTTCTCAAAATTTAAATATAATTTTTCATCCTTGTTTTGAGTCTACCCCAATCTCTATATATCAATTAGTGGCAACATAACCAGACACTTAACAACCTAGAAGTCTAGAAATTATACTTTACTTTTCTCCTTCACTCTTTATATCCAATTTTTCCTCTCAAGTATCTCAGTTTTGCCCACTTCTGCATTCCCACTGCTCTCACTGTAGTATTCTGAGCTGTCCCCACCTTCTGCCTGAACTATTACAGTAGTACACCAGGTGTTCTTCCTGTGTGGTCTTTTCTCTGCCACTGATTCAACCCATACACAGCAGCTAGCGTGCTCTTGAAAAATCTCCTGCTCCATGAGCCCATCCTTACTCAACTTCTATCTCATCTCATATTATTTCTATCTAATTACCTGTGATAACCCACATTAACTTTTTACCACTCTGACCTTAAGGATTTGGGGAATGGAATAATTTCTTTCTGTTTCTGATTCACTCAAGAACCTCTTCTTCACAGCATATAGCCCAGGTTGTAATTACACTTTTGTAATTTCTTGCTTTGATGCTTGCTTCCCCCATAACTACTGTAAAAATACCAACTTGGGCTTTTATAATTGTAGTAATAGTACCTATTATATTGTACAGAATGTGGTGGTATCAAATAATTATTTCTTAAATCAAGGAATAATGATATTATTTTGCATTTGAATAAGTTTTTATTTTAAACAATATGGAGGAACTGAAGAAGATTATATGGAATACAAGATTTATAGGCATGATGCTCCTCTGGCAAATATTAAATTAAGTATTTCCCTCTCCTTCAGTCTTAAACATTGGAGAAAATGGTAATTTTCTTAAAATATTGGAATGTTGACCTCCCCAAATAATTGGCAGTATTAATTGGCAGTATATGAAACATTTTGAGGTTAAATGTAAACCTTAAAATATTTCAAACATTTATATTATCAAGTAGTTTCATATGTATACATATGTAAATATATATGCATACACACGTATCTATCTATATGTACTATCATCATGGGGTCAAGGATATTTACGTATTTATTGGTACTTTAAGTGCTTTGGTATAAGTAAGTGCAGAATCAACCCCAGATTTTATGCAATACTTCAATAAAAAATCTAAAAATTTCTGTATATTCTGCTTTTTTATACTAGATAAGGAAATGATTAAACTCATTAATTCAATTGATTTTTATTACTGATAACTGGTTCAGTGATAATTTCAAAGTATTTTAAAGAAGTGCTAATATTATATCAAATCTCAATTAAAATAGAATTTAGACTTGATAATAAACCCTTAAGTAAATGTTTTTCACAAATTTTGTGAAATGGCATTTTCTACATTGTGAGACTGGGAAAAATTAAATACATAAAAATATTTTTGTAAATCTTTACAATTCTATTACTGAATCATGCTCAATTTCTTAAAAATGTCTCTTAATTTTGTCTAAGGTTAATATATTCAATAAATATTTACAATAGCATGCAATAAATTATTTTTGAGTATTTACTCCTACAAGTACCTGCAATCTAGGAATATTTTCATTTATGAAGATATTAACACACTGGTCTGTTAATTTAAACCAAGTGAAGTGACTTTTTTGGTAAGGGTCAACAAAGCAAAGATCATATCATGTACCATAAATTTCAGTTGTACTTATCACTAATTAAATATGTAATTTGTTACTTCAAAAATTAAGATTAAATTCTATATATAACAGTCTGATTAAGCTTGGTAGAATTTTTGTTGTCCTATATACCCACGTAGGTACATATGCCAAAATTAAAAGACTTTATGGTATTAAAATGGATCTGGGAACAAGCTACTAGTTTCCAAATTAGATTCAACAAACTTTTTTACTCCCAGAGGTGCACTCATTTACATATTTTAAAAGGTTGCACATAACTCTTACATAAGTAAGGATATGAAGTTCGCCTTCTTAGAAAGTGTTTTTCTCATTAAAAAACAAACCGAAAAAACAGATGCACCATTGCCTGTTTCACAGTCAGAGCCAATCTGCAATGGCTGCTGCTGGCTCCAGGAAGTCATAAAGAGATCAAATGACTTCTGGGCCAATGGAAAGCCCCACTGTCTAAATGCTTTTCAGGCCAATTTGAAGAAGTAATTAGACTTACTGGAAGCTTGTGTGAATAATGCTGCAAGTACAATTGGGAAGTGCCCAGAAATATTGCTTCCAATACAGAAGAACTTGTCAGCTGGTTCTGATGGGATGTATGTAAACTTCAGGATCATAATATTAAAGTGGGTAAAATGATGGTGGCATTATCATGCATTAAACATGTAGCTCATTGCTGGTATTAACTTTCATTAGGTAAAAAGACAGGTATGAATCAATGGAAATATAATTATGCTCTATCCATCTTCAGCACTCAGCTTTTGTAGTTCTCAATGTTGACAAATGACTATAAATCTAAGGAGTTTACAGATAATAATTGAAAAGGCCTCTAAGAACAAAGAATCAATAAACACATGGCAAAGGCAGGCCATTGCGATGCAATTAGGGGATGTTGTGTGCATGCCACTGAAGTGCCTATAAATGAATGTGACTTCAGTACTGCTGCCAAATGAGTCCAATGTCCCACAAGTGAACTGAAAACAAAGTGCCTGGAATACTGTGTCTGCAGTGTCACTTTAAAGTGACTGCTGAGCCGTATTACTGAAATGATTTGCTGGAAATAGCATGCACGTGCATGCACCAAGAAACTGCATTTACACTTTATCTTATTTTCGTGAATAAAGTATGTTTGCTATTCATAAGAGTATCCATATCACCAGACCCTACATGGCAGTATGGAAAAAGACTGAAAGAATGTTTTATCCGGAGTACCAACAGAAGCTGATTCTGAAAATGTTAGAAATACTTATTACAAACTTTAATGATGATGAAAGCAAAAAATTCTGGAATGAACTTTGTCTTCTATTAATTATTTTGGAACAGAAAATGATATTTTGTGCTATATTCAAAGCTTGTATGTTTTCTAGGTAGTTTTCTTTTCTAATAGAAACCCTGGAACTTATGATGATCTGACAATTCCAGTAAGCTTTTGCATTTTTTGTTATTTTCGTAAACTTGTATGAGTGTTTGCTATGTACTAGATACTAATTGCTTTACAAATATTAGCTCATTTAATCCTCATAACAATTTTGTGACATAGTGAGGTCAATTTCATTTCCTGTTAAGGAAGCTAAGATATAGAGTAACAAGCTCATCATCACAGAATTACTGAGGGAAAAAGTCTAATGTAAATTCAAGCAGTCTACTTTTGATACTGAGTGTGCATGTTGACCTTAACCTTGTGTGTGTGTGTGCCTGTGTAATAATCAATAATCAATACCACACATTTTTAGAAGTTTGTTTCCTTGCTTGTTTGTTTTCAGTGTTTTGATATTCAAGTTCTACTCCTATAGATGATTTTGGGGTTAGTGAGTCTAGAATAAAGCCCAGATATTTTCATTTCAAGAATATTTCATTGATGATTTTGATGATGATGCTTTGAGAATAATCCTTTGAGAAAAATTTATTTAGATGATCATCATAATATTAAATTCATTATTATTGTTCCATTTTATGCCCATCCTTAGTACCTTCTGTAACTGATTAAAGCTACATCAACATGTACTGTGATCCGAAATAGAGCAAGTTCAAAGATTATCCATATGGCTCACATTGTCATTTTCAGTTATCTCTAAATCTGATCCTTCAGTGATAAAACTCTTTGATGGATATTATTTATGAATCTAAGGAAAGTTGTGAACCAGGTTCTATACAGTTTTTTGTTAGCAGAAATAATTATGAACATCCTCGCTTAATGTAACTAAGGTGCATACTTTCCTAAATGTTTGTATTCTTGGATTAAAGATTTTTAAAATAACTTCATCCATGGTTATCTAAGCTGAAATTTTGTTTTTATTTTTTAAATGAATTCTCCTGACTAGCACTACAATAATTAATGAGTACTTCCATTTTATAAAATATCTTAGAGTGCTTTGTTGAATATTCATTAAATATTCTTTCCTCTCAGGGCATATAAATCCTCAAAAATGCAATACATATACACTTTAAATTTTGACATAAAATATTCATATTTCTAGAATAAAGGCATTTATCTTCTTTAAGCGCGCTCTCAAATCATATATAAACAGGAACATTGGCAACATTGATGCTAAGAGAAGGACAGAGAGAACATCAAGAAATCCAAATGAATTCAAACCCATTAAATGTAATGGTGTGGTAAATCTCAGTGTACCATCTGCTGTAGAACTCTGATACACTATTGGAATTCCACATCTTATTTACATAACATATAAGAATGTGCTAGTGGATTTGTATGGTGAATAAATACTGGGAGGCAAAACTAAGTTTTTCCTATATCTACATCTGTGGATAGCCACATCTGTATAAAATTTCATCTATTTCTGGTTACCTACTCTAAGATGAAAGTTGAAATGCCATCTTATACAAATGTTAGCAGCAATATTGCCAGTAATATCAATATAATCATAGAAGAAAACAAAAGATTCTAATATCATTGTATAAAAGGTATAAAATGAGAAATGTACACAAAGAATTATCGTTTATACCAACACCCATGTTGAAGGAAAATGATTGCAATACTATGGTAGATGTGTAATATAAAGTACTTACTTTTAACAAGTAACTTAGTAACAAATCTTTGGAATGGATATTTAGTTAATATTTACTCAAAAACACTTCACAAGTTGCTGTGGTGATTATAATTATTGAATGAATTAATTCCATACACTTTGCAATCTATATTTAAAATAAATTTTAAAATCAAACTTAAAAATTAAACAACTTTTGAAAGAAACATAAAATCAAATTTTAATGTGGAATTGTTTCTTGTCCTCAAATTTAAATTAAACTTTCTTGTTCTTCTTTTGCTTGTACTCAAATATTTTCCTTAAATACATATGAATTCTAAATCCTGCAGATGTTTTTCTGACTTATATCCTACCCACAATTATAAAATGACATTATCTATTTATATATGTTGCTGTGTTATATATCTTTTCAGCGGCTTTAATTATTTAGCACGGTTTTTCATGAGATATGCACACTTCCACTGATATTCCTTTACAAACACTTTTTAATTTAAAGGAGTTAAAGAGGAAAGTGACATTTTTTTTAAGATTGTGTCTCAGAGATCATGAGAACCAAATTTCTTCTGGAGCCTCTTCTGTGACTTTCATCACCAGCAATGTTGAGTAATTAAGCCTTTTGCATTTACATTCAGCAACCAGGATTTAATTAAACACAGTTCTCATCTCTTCAACTGCTCTTACCAAGCCTCCAGAAGTTGAAGAGTGTTGCTGTTGACAATGGCAGTCCACCAAGTGGAAAATTATGCAAAGAAAATTGAGAAAGTAGGAAAAATGCCAGGCCTAATGCCTTAGGGAACGTGAAGTATATGAAAGTAAATACAGTACAGAGTATTTCAGTTATTGCTGTTGGCACTCTTCGTGATTATATAATTGACTCTGTAAATTGATATATTACATGTTTATTACGTATTATCAAAATGCAAGAATAGGAAACAATTTTGTTCTTGAATGAATGATGGCCCATTACACAAGTCCCATCATGAATGTATTTGGCTATGTAATTGACCATGGGAGTAAATTAAATTAATTCCAATACAGGCTTATAAACAATATTTATCTGTGATTACCAATAGTTGCAACCAGTTTTTACAATACAAATATTTCACATCATACACAGGCTCATTTGTTTTCTGTATAATTAGAATTTTGCTAACAGGGACAATTCAGATTTGTTAAGCAGATTCTAGATTCGCATTTTAAAGGCTGTAAAACCATGATATGACATATTATTTTTTACTGATACAACATATCATTAATTTTTTAAAAATTAATTTAACATCATTATTTAACAAATGTCTAGCAAAATTTTAAGTACTGGTCACAAATAAATTTCTGATTTTTTGAATAGTTAAGTATTTGTTAAGTGCATTGATGTTACAAAACCCATAGTGACATAGAGAAAAAGTTAGTCTTTATCTTCAATGTAACTCCCAATCTAAAAGTGTTTGACTGGTAAATGCACAATGATTTGAAATGTTACTCCATCCCTTCTTGCACCACACAGGATAACTTGTATCCAAGACTTCCAATCTATGAATGTGACATTGCTTAGAAAAAGATTCTTTTTAATGGACTATTAAAATGAAGCCATCCTGGATCTAAGTGGGAGGGTGAGAGAAAAAACAAGCAAGCAGACAGAAAGGCAGGCA
This sequence comes from Dasyprocta punctata, assembly GCA_004363535.1. Lineage (NCBI taxonomy): Eukaryota > Metazoa > Chordata > Mammalia > Rodentia > Dasyproctidae > Dasyprocta > Dasyprocta punctata. The sequence continues at coordinate 97,672 of RJWM01003621.1, read as the reverse complement.
GGCTCCAAGGGCAGAATTCTGTGAAAAGAAGCCATGTGAACTGGTGGAGCTGATGTGAAAAGTGTAGACCAAGGCTAGATGAGTGGCCCCTCAGGGTCCAGTAGGGTTGATGCCAAGCCAACGGCCACATTGACTGAGTTGTCATCGGCCTTAAAGGAAGAACCTTGAGTCATGAAGGATTAGTCTCATGTTTTGAAAGTAGAATTTTGTCAGCTATATTTTGATTTTTCTTGAACTGGTGACTCCTTCATCCTACAAAATTTATTCTCTTTTGGAATGAGACTGTCTACTCTGTTCATTGTGTGGTACAATTTTGAAAGTAGATTATTTGTAATTACATGGGTCCAAAAATGGAGAATGATTTTGATCCGGATTGGATTATATCCAGAGTCTCACTCATACTAATTTAGATGACTTTAAAACATGTGATTTAGAAAATTTAAATGATGACTGGTATATTTCAATGATATTTTGAGTTTAGTGTTGATACTGTACAGGGTTGAGAAATTTGAGGATGTTGGGATGGGATGAAAGTGTTCTGCACATGGGACGAATACAAATTTTGGGAACCAGAGAATAGATATAGAGAGTTGAATTGTGATAGACATGACACTCTTCTGAAATTCTTTTTAAGGTCATTAAAGGTCCAAGAAACATTTTATTCTTCTCTAATATTCTTAAATTCTCAAGAACAGTAGACTTAACAGATGATTCCCTCTGTGTACTAAAAATTTTTATTCTGTTTACATATTTTTTCTGGTAAAAAAGTTTAAGACAATCATGTATCATGAATAAAGGTGAAGCTATTATTATATTTACGATGCATGATTATCATTAATCTTACAAAGTTCTCTCATTTTATTTCAATTTGTTTTCACCTATATCTCTGAACTCTCTCTGTTCCTATTACCAAAATGATACCACTCTAATGTATTGCTATATGCCTTAGGATTTTTATATAATTTTGAAAATATTTGATTTTTTGTACATGCTCCTAAAATATATAAATTGTATTTGGTTATGTATTTATTGTATATAGTCATTCTATTTTTCTCAGTATTTGGTTTTAATATCTCATTTAATATTCTTATTATTGAGTATATTTCTAATTCACCTTTTCCAAATGATGTGTATTTTTTCTGAAGAATTCATCTACTCATTTAATTTGTTCATTCCCTTTATACTGAGCTCCTAATTTACCTTGAAATCCTTACTACTACAAATATTGCTGTTATAAATAGACTGTTTTCTAAGATCTATGTACAGGTGTTTCTGGAGTAAATGTTCAATAGTGGAATGACTGAGAACTTGTGGGTTATTTTTGTCACTTTTTTCGCTGCTGGGACCAAACATCTGACACCCATGATTTAAAGAAGGAGAGGTTTATTGGCTCACAGGTCAGAAGCTTCCATCTGTGTTCAACAGGTTTAAACAAAACCAGTGAAGCAGAAAGGCCTGGGAAGAGGAAAGCTGCCCACATCACCATGGCCAGAAAGCAGAGAGAGAAGGGAGGAGCTGGAATGGGGATACAACTTTGCAGGGGACACCCCCAGCACCCCATCTCCAATCAGGTCCTGCTGACTAATGGCCAATTAGATAACAGTGTGGCTATAACCCACTCACCTTGCAAAATTCCCACCCCAGTGGGCACAAGAAGCTTTGAGAACACATCTAGAAACAAACTATACCATAGAATGAATGAAGAGATACTGATTTAGAATGCATCGATTTTATAGATAAATTGAGAAGAAATTGTCTTTAAAAGTATTATTTTCTAACCTATGAACATGTTACCACTTTCCCACTCCCCTATCATTTAAATCATTTTTAATTTATCTAAAAAATGAGTCCTCGATTTTTTGCAAGAAATTTTGTATTTTTATCTGGGTATTGGATAATTTGTATGATACTGTAAATGCTATTGTGAATTTTTTTTTTTACTTCTAAATTTTTTGAAAAATACTGTAGAAAAATGCAACCAGAAATAGCCTCCACTCTTCCCACACTGCTACAAACCTTGGGTAAGGAATTGTTCTGGATACCCTGTTGTATCCACAGAACAGATTATAAGTGCTAAATAAAATCAGGTGGAGTGAGCGTAGATTTTTCAGAAGCATTTATACATATATATTTGGAGAGCTTCCTTCTTGTTTTGTTTGTGCTCCTTCTAGTGGTATCAATAAATAAGTCCTCACCCCAGCCCTTACTCATTTTGAATGTGTAAGATATGAACCAAATGCACTGTGCTAAATTATTACAACACAAATCAGAGATGTGTACTATCAATACAAAAGACAAGCACTATTTACACTGACAACACGAAAGAATATAATGAACAAACCTCATGAAAGTCACACCCTATCTAATGACTGAAAAACTCTGTCAAATTTACATCTATGAAAACTTTTAGAAATTGTCCAAAGGCAAAGCACAAAGAAAGAAACAGTTTTCAAAACTTTATTTTTTCCAACCGGGTGGTATTTTTTTTTAAATGAAGAAATGTGTTACATATTACACTGTGAGTATGCCCAAGAAAATAATTTTCTGTTTCCTTCATTTGGAGCCTAATAACCCAAAGTTTCAATAGTTTTAATGAACATTTTCATGTTATAAAGGAAACAAACATACAGACAAAATGATCATGGACATTAAAATAAAAAAAATTCCCATGTAGTTATTCAAATTCGATATATTACTTTGTTGCTTAGTAGGACATATCTGCTAACTGGCCAATGTCAGGTTAGATGACGCTGGAGGAGAAGAGATGTAGAGCAGACTGGGAAAGGAAAATTCTGTCTGTTTACATTGTCAGGGCACTGTTAACACGAAGTATCAGTGTGTTTTTTCTGATATTCCATTCAGTCCTCCATCTAGACTCTTTAGTCTTTCTCTGCAGAATAAAAACCCAATGTACTCTGAACTTTTGTTGTTGTTGTTTGATAAAATGATAAATTATTGCCATTTTTATTTCTATTATTCTTGATTTCTACATCAAATTAGAAAGTAATAGTCCCTTATCCTCCTCTTAGTCATCATGGAGAAAAGACAACTTTTGGCATTTCATTAAGTGAAATATTTTTCTAAGGAGAGAGATGTTTACCTGTTTCTTATTAGTGCAATTTCCTTTGACTTAAAAATTCAGAAATTATTGTCATTTACATTTTTGTATATTTTATTTTCTCTGAAATTGTAAAACATCCAAAATTTTATTCAATCAAATTCAAAATATTCTGGATATTAAACAAATCAAGAACATTGTTTAAGCTCTTCTAAGATTCAACAACTTCTAAAGTTAAATTGAAACAAGACAAATTAATCTCTGATTAAAGCCTAACATGAATGTCTGAAAAAATTGTAATTATCAAAATTGCAATCTAATCACAATAAATGGACTCTTCTTATGACATTTGAAAATATTACAAAATGATTATTTCCAATTTAATGAAACCTCCATTAACAGGGAAAAATTCATACAAAATATGGGATCACAAGAAAAGACTATAAGAAGAAAAAATAGTGAAGATACCAGATCAAAAAGATGTCTTTGTTGTGCTGGCATCACTTGAAATTTCTCTACTTTAACCCTCACATCTTCAGACAAGTTCCCTGTTTTCTGACCTGAAGCTATAGAAATATCTCTTTTACCTAAAAAGTATTTCAGTCTTTCTTGAAAACTGGTTTCAGTACATTTTAATCCTATCTAAATGTACTTTTTGGTAATTAACCATTTTGTAACTTAGAGATTCTCCTTTAGATACTTGCTGATTACCCTTTCATATTTGCTGAAAAAAAGTAAATCATAAAAATTCCTACTTCTTTTTTAAATTTTAGAATGAAGAAAAATTAAAAACAATGATACAGAATTTGGAAACAAAATAACAGGAGATTAACAGTGTTGTATATTGTTATCTTCAAAGCAGTTGTTCAGATCACAAGATATAAGCAAGAAAAAATGATCAAACAATGAAAGCACAAATCAACCTTTTTGAAGAACTAATAGAGATTAGTAGTATAATTATCTATCATAAAAATATATATACAGCTCACTGGGCCTGAGCAGCACCAACTAGAAAACAAGAAGTCTGCCTTCCAGGGACCTGCACGACCGGCGTTGACTCCAAGAAGAGAAAGAGATGGGCCACTGGGGAACGCGCACCGCCCCCCACCCCACGCTTAGCAGTGCAGGGGCTAACAATCAAGGACAAAGCCACCACCCCCCACCCCCCCACCACCGTAAAGCAACCTGCAGGTTCGGAGGTCTGGCTAAATTGCTAGCAAATAAGGTACACAAAACAACTAAATGCTAGTATTGTTTTGTTCATTTTGCAGACCTGGGGCTGGCAGCCTGAGCATCTCTTTGGAAGATGACCGTACCAGTGAAGCAAAATGGGGGATTCTCTGCTGTGTTGTCTTCAAGGCCCAATATTGTTCTCATGGTTTTGCTTTATTCTGATTAATTTTTTGAGCTTATTTTATACTGTGTTTTTATTGGTTTTATTGTGGTTTTTTTCTTTTTTTCTTTTTCTTTTTTTTTGGTTTGATTTTGCTATATCTGTTGGAATGGTCAACTATTCTGTAAATAGCAAGATACACTATAGTAGCTATTGTTTTCGTAATATCTTTCTTTGAACTTCTGTACCAGTTCTACTGCTTTGTTTTGATTGACTTGTTCTGTTATGTTTTGCTGGATTTTACTATCTTTAAAATAAAAATAATAAATAAATACAAAATCTTTTCTCTTCTTTAAGTGTCTACGATACTATCATTCTACCACAACTATTACAGCAAGAACTTTAATGGGAATGAGAATATAAGGCTTCTTCTGAAGTGAGACACCCAGTGTTGCCCTATATGGCTATTTCATAGCACAAAATTTACACATGAAACCTGATTTCTTCTCTTCAAAATTATGAAACACATAATTCCTTGGACAGAAACATAGCTAGCTTATATTCCTTGTTAATGTGTCTACCTCATATTATTCTAATAAGAATTAGGAAATAAGGTGTCTAACTCACACAGCAGCCTTTGCAGAATAAGCATTGAATAAAATGTAACTTTATTTTATTCCAAGTAGTGTTTTGGTGTTTCATTTCATTTCATTTTGTTTTGTTTTGTTTTGATTTGATTTTATTTGATTTGCCTTGCTTCGTTTTGTTTTGTTTTGTATTTGAGACAGTCTCTGCTGGCCTCGAAATGACACTGTAGTCCAGGCTGGTCTGAAGTGATCTTCCTGCCTTAGCCTCCAGAATCCTGGAACTACAGGTGTGTGCCACCACACCCAGGTAGTGTCACTAAATGAGTTCTATTATTACTTTCAAAACTTTATGTTGGTAATTTATACTTGTTACTTGGAACAACCTTTGGTACAAAATGCTTTTTTTCCTGTTTGGTTTGCCTTTGGTTCATTTCAATCAAACAAGTATTTAGGAGACCCATGTTTCTATTTTTAAGTACTCATATTTCCAACAAAAATATTGTACTTTGTTCTGTGGAGAGATACAGGATCAGATTCATGCATATGAAAATTCCAATGGGAATAAAAGATATTTGCACAATTAACAAATTACCTTAAATTTTAGAGAAGAATAAAAATGCAAAAATTTCCAAAATATGGACAGTAAGAATACAAACAAGGATTTGGCCTAGTGTAAGTTAAAATTTGGAAACTGGAAAGCAAGTAAAAGTCAGGAAGATATACCATATTCTCTTTCACTATCTTTATTTTCTTTATCACTCTTGGTAAAAATTACCCCAATTGCATAACATGACACAGAGTAAGAAATTTGGAAAGCACTAAAAGAGTAAGAAACAAACATTTGAACATTTTCCTTTGCACCATAGAGTTCTAGATAACCATTGATGTGTTAGTTAATGTTTATTTCTTGATTTAAAAAAAATTAGCAGTGTTAGCAAAAATATTCCTCCTGTATGGCAAATTGTAAGTTGGGAGACTGAGATTTTGAGTTTCACATGCTAATGAGACATGGGAGTGCATTTTGGTTGTTAGAAGCTATAATAAAATAAGTTTTATTCTTATAAACTACCAAAGTATTTTGCCTTAGGATAGGTGTTAAAGTATTGGTCATACAGGTAGGTCAGTAAAACATAGCTGCAAAGTTTGTGAAAGCTTTGGTGAGATTACACATGGTATATCTCAACAGAAATTTAAATCATGGTTTAGTTGGTGCATGTTATAGAAAAAGATATTTCTGATCCTTTTTTTGCTTCTGCCATAAAATGTTAAATGGAAAGGCACAACATGGTGGGAAGAGGCAATTTTCTACTCAGACAACTTTAAGAAGTTACATAACTTCTTTGAGGTCAGGTATACAAAGTGGAGTTGGAAATGTCTACTACCCAAGACATATTATAATCAAGCTCAGTGCTGAAAGAGAAAATTTTAAAGATGCAAGGTAAAAGAGTTAAATAATTCATTGCATTCCACAATTCACAGGAAAATAGACTTGGCAGAGAGGTTAGCAGACCAGAAGAGTGTGGTATGAGATTTTACCCAGCAAAGATTAAGAAATAAAGAGAAAGGAGGATAGGGGTTTTCACAAATTGAAGGGGATATGATTACATCTTCACCAGATCTGTTCAACAAGAAATGATAAAAATAAAAGTTCATACAGAAATAAAGATACTAATGAATAAGACAAAAATAAGCTTAGTCATGTCAGAGTTTCCCAGGGGATTAGTGGAAGACAATTCTGCATATATGTGGATAGGTCATGCAGTCATGGACTTGGGACATGTTGGCTCCCTTGCTCTGCTCCCGGCTACCAAGAACTAAACAGCTTTGCTTCACCATGCTCTTTCACCATGAGTTTCCTACTTTGGAGCCTACTGACCATACACTGAACACCCTGAAATAATGAGCTAACTTAAACCTGTCTTCCTTTAATTTGTAGGTGGTGGGCATTGTGTCCCAGCAATAGGCAAGTTGATTAATGCAGATTGAATAGCAAAAAATTCCGAATTCTATAATATTATGTGGTATATAAACCACTCAAATGCTTAGCATAAAGAAAACTAAAGCAATTCAAATTATAACTGTGTGAATACACTAAGTAGTAGCACTACAGAAAATATGAAATATGTATTCCAAAGTTCATACTATTCATTAGAAAGAAATCAAGGAGAATAGCTTTCTGGTTAGAATGTTTTCATTCTTTTATTTGGTTTTCTTCTTATTTTACTATCATGTTAAATTCAAAATAGCTTGTAATAATCAAAAGCTATTTAGAAAGCCTTATGGTAAAAACTTGTAATAAACTAGGGAAAGGGTGTGAACCACAAAGACTGTAAAAGTGAAGTTGCCACAAAACTAGAAAACAAGTTACATAACTGGCATAAGGAGACTTTACTTATTGAGAATTACTTAAATATAAATGGATTAAATTCTCTGGTTAAGCACATAGAGTAAATTAATGAACTGCAAAAATCAAGGCCCCATTCTATGGTGCTCACAAGTAACACTTCTTGGCCAAAGATGAATGACAGTGGAGGGAGGAAACAATATTTCATGCAAATAGAATCAAAAAGAAATTAGGAATAGCTGTACTATTATCAGATAAAGTAGACTATGAATCAAAAACTGTATAAGGCAACAAAGGAAAACCTTTTATGATATTAAAGAGTCAATTTCTCAAGAATTAGTAACATTTCTACACACACACACACACACACACACACAATTTATATCAGAGCGACCACGCAAATAAAGAAAGCATTAATAGGCCTAAATGAAGAGATACACTCCAGTAAAGGAAACACTGAACATTTGATACCCTTCTCTTGAAAACGAACAGACCATTCACACAGAAAAATCAATAGAGCAGCAGTAGAGTTAAATTTTACCCTAGACAAAATGGACCTAAGAAATATACATAAAACATTCTGTAGCTATTGTCAAGAAATCAACCGCTAACAAATGCTGGAGGCAGGGGAACTGTGGGGAAGCAAGAATCCTTTTCCACTCTTTGTGGCAGTGTAGACTGGTGCAACCACTGTGGAATTTAGTGTGGAGATTCCTCCAAAAACTAGGGTTAGAGGTCCCATTTGACATAGCTATTCCCCTTCTGGGTATCTTCCCAGAATAATTAAAAACATCATACTACAGCAAATATATATGCACCCATGTTTATAGCAGCAAAATCCCTAATAGCTAAAAATTGGGAATAACCCAAATGCCTGTCATTGGAGGAATGGAAAAAATGATGTGGCGTTTTTATGCAATGGAGTACTACTCAGTCACAAACAAGATAAACTTGGGAGCTTTATTGGTGAATGGATGCAACTTGAGACCATACTCATGAGTTAAATAAATCAGACTCACATGTGCAACATTTATGGTCTCCCTGCTGTGTGAAACTGAAAAAGTAAATAAGGTCTAAAATGTAAAATAGATATTGTGAAATGGGAAAAAAATTTTCAAAAGGAAATAGGCCCTAGGATGAGGGAAAGGGGAGAGAATGGAAGGCAAAAGGGAATAAAACACAAGTCAGTTATGCTTTAAGTGCCTCTTAGTTCATTGGAAAGGAAAGTTTACACTAATAGCGATTGGAGAAAATTTTAAATCCCATATCTTGTACCCTGAATAACTAAAGTAAACAATATGCAATGTATTAATCATTGTTATTCTCCTGCTGGTCTGTTTGAATTTTATTTACCCTTTTTATAAAATAAAAAATAAAAATGTGTCTATATAATTTATATAGAAATATATATGTTTATAAATATTCATTTACAATATGTCAAGTTTTACAAAATGTGTTATTTTACCATCCTCAATATATATTTGATCAAATATATATTTGACCTATCAATATAAACCCATGTAACTTATTTCATTTAGCTATTGTGTTATTTGCTGTTATATTTTGTATTACATATGTGCTAGAATTCAAGGGTAGGCATATATAAATTTGGAGATTTTTTAAATCTTGTGGTTCACCAATACTACCCTAATAAAATTTTTATATGAGTGTACAGACAAATGGGCACAGCTAAAAATTTCTGTATTATAGATTTTTGGAAGTAAAATGCTTGTGTTAAGAAATGTTCACATTTCAATGTTTAAGAAAATGTTGCATGATGATGCCCATAAAGTAAATCATGTCCAAGACTATCATATTCTCAACCCTTAACCAACATCAGATATCAAAACTTTTACATTTATTTTTGCAAATAGTATTGAAGTTATGTTATACTGATTTACAATTGTATTTTCCTTGCATTAATTGAGCTGTACATATTGCTTTTAGTTCAGTTCCATTATTCTGTAACTTGGTCATATCTGAACTTACCCATTTGAAAATTTGGTTGTGGTTTTTTGTCATCTTTTCTGATTTTTTTCAAAATTATTTATGATAATTTGTCTTATATTTTTCAAATATTTTCTTCCAAATAGCTCATATTTTGCTATGATTTATGGTTATTTTGGTCAGTTTTCCTGTTACTAAAAAAAATACCCAAGATTCACAATTGAAAGAGAAGTTGCTTGTTTGGCTCATGATTTCAGAGGATTCAGTTCTTGTCTGTCTGACTTCAATGCAGAAACATCATGGTAGAAGAGCATGCTGAAACAAATTACTCACTTTAGGGTGGTCAAGAAGTAGAGCATGGAGGAAGAGTAAAAATGAGAGATACACCCTCTAAAGTCATGCTCCATGCTCACCTCTGACTGGGCCCCACCTCCTAACAGAATATAAAAGTCAGCAGATTAATTTTTAACTAGTATAGTGCCTCACTGATCCAATAACACATATAGTGAAGTCTCTTAATCCAGTGAAGTTGACAATTGAATACTACATTCTACTCATTTGTCAACTTGATATATAAATATATCAATTTAAGTCATACTTAATCCCAAATACAGAAAATAACACAGACATAATTCTGCCTAACCTGATGTAACTATCCTGCATACAGCTGAAAATGTCTCAATTGTTCCAATGTTTCTCAAAAATTCAAGCCTATACCTCCTCTGAGACTAAAGACATACTCTAAAGCCAAAGGCATACTCCAAAACTTAAAAAAACAAGTTACTTATTCCAAACATACAAAAGCAAAAGGTAAACATTCTCATTGCAAGTGGAAGGACCAGGAGTATCAAAAAAGAATAGGATCAAATCAACACAGAAATTCAATTCAACGAAGATTATATCCTGTCGTTTCATATATGGCTCTGTGTCTTGTGGTAGTGAAATGTGAGTTCTGAAGGGTTTTGTGCTTCACAATAGCCTTTCTTTTTGCAGTCTGCATGGCCTTTCTCTTAAGTTATCTATTGTTATATCCTGTGGCTTTCCTCAGTTGACCTTCAGGTTTCTGTTACCTCTAACTTCTTACAGTTTCTACTATATTTTAAACTTCAAATTCACAGCTTTGTGTATTGTCTCCCAGAGACATACCCCATGGCCTCCCTGACATTCATTTGAAATCTGGATGTATACTTCCATCACTGCACAACTCTTGCATTGTGTGTACCAGGGGGGAAAAAAAGCTTCATCACATGGGTGATGTTAAAGTCTTCAGTTATTACAAGCAGTAGTTGGGTCCATTTGGGACATGGTGGCAGTGGTCTCTGAGAGAATGAATATGAAGAAATCCCAGGATGCTATTTTTTGATCAGGTGTCCCTCAGACTTGTTTCTCATTTAAAAGTTTCACATTTTTGCACCCTTGTGCCTGAGTTTGTGGCATTTTGCTAACTTCTGAGACACTCTCAGTGCATCTGTCTTCTAATCCCTATTCAATGTATTTGGTTTCTTTTTCATTTTGTTACTATCCTCAGCAACCACACCTCCTTTGGCACCAGCTTTATATTTGGTTTCTTTTGGGTCAGACTTAAGTTTTTAAAGTATATCTTCTCTCCTTTTTGCTGATAGATCTAGGTATCAATCAGTCTAAAAGTAACAGTGACATTCATGTCACAGCCTGAACGCTGGACTGCTTTGACATTTCCTCTATCAGATCAATTAGTGTTTAAATTCAACTTCTTCACACTATGTCTTCAGACATGGGCAAAGTGAAGACAATTTAATAAATGTAACATAAATAGCCTTTTGTAAAATTCTTCATAGAGTCATTCCTCCCAACTGAAACCTTGAGCCTGGGCTTTACTGCCTGCCTTCCTACAAGTATCTCCGGTCTGTTGAGCTGTGATCAGAATCATCATAAAGGGATTCTAGGGATTATGTCATTAACATCTCTAAATTTTATTCTGGTATTTATATCTCCCATGGCTTCTCTCTCAGGCCTGCTTTGCTCCTTCCTAGCAGCTTTCCTTAGATAATCCATTCCTGGCTTTTCCAAACTTTTCTGGTCTCCACTGCACCATCGACTTCACACACTGCCCTCTCAGTGACACACTGCCTGACCTACAAGGTCTTCTGAAATCAAGGTGAGAGCCTTTTTAACCCCACAGCTCTTGCATTCCGCATGCAGCTAAAACCAGTGCCATATAGATGATGCCAAGGTCTGTTGCCAGCTGTAGCAGTAGCCAGGCTTTCACTTCTCTTGGCTATAGGGCTCAAGTGCTTCTTTCACTGGGAACTCTGAATCCAATTGTGAGCAACAAATTTTTTATGTTGTCACCATTCTGGGACATGGTGCAGCCATCGCCATTCTGAAACATGCACACTGTGGAAACTTGCTGCTCACTCTGAAGCCCTCAGGAAATCTTTTATATCCTCCTGTTCCTTCTCAGCAGTTGAGATACCCCTGGCTGTCACTTTGCACTCCATAGCTTTACTGAAGTTTCCCTTCTGACCTAACTCACATTTTAAATCATCCTACTAGGCTCTTTGCTCTTGATTTGCAACATAAATCTGACTAAAATACATCTCCCAATAGCTATGACACTGCCTCAATATTAGAATGCCTTGAAATTTCTTCTCCCAATTTAATTAGTCCACCTCCCTTAATATTAGTCTAAGGCAAAGTCTCTGGACAAAAGCAAAATGCAGACAAACTTTCTGCCAAGCCATAACACATCATCTGGAGTCCAACAGCCAGTGCAGTTCTTCTTCCCAGTAGAAAGCTCCCAGCCTGGTCTTCTGAGTGCTGACAAGAATCTCCCACATAGAGCAGCTTAAGGTTCGCCAATGCTACTCTTTCAGATGACATCTCTGAATCTTTCCAAACTCTACCCATAAGCCATTCCCAAGGCTCTTGCATTACATCATCAGGTATAGGCACAGCAACAATCCCACTTTCCTAGCACCAAATTCTGTCTTGGTTACTTTTCTCTGGTTGCTGAGACAAAATACTCAATGCTCAAAATTAAGGAAGGTGAGGTTTATTTAGCTTACAGTTTGTGGAGGTTTCAGTCTATAATCAGCTGACTCCAAGGCAGGATGGCATGGCACAGGGCAACACTTCAGGGTAGTAGGTGACAGCAAAAGCAACAGAGCAAAAGAGTGGGGAAGAGCAAGCTTCTTTCCTCCATTATTTTTTAAGCAGTCTACTTCCACCCCCATAGTGGGTGTACCACTCACACCATCTCCCTGCCCTCCTCTTACACAGGCTCAGGATGTTTACCAAGTGAGGCCACCTGCTGAGTTAAACTTCTTAGATTGACACTGTGTGCCACCCAATACAGAAAAGAAGACAGATATATAAGGAATTACAAATATATAAGTAAGAAATTTAAACTCAAAATAGTTCTCCTTCAGAACTTTGAAGATAATGTACCATTTCTTTCTCAATTCAAACCGGCACACAAAGTAATAGACGTTATTTTGATTCTTGGTCTTTTGTATGTGTGTATGTATGTGTGTGTGTTTGTGTGTGTGTGTATATGAGTCAGTTTGATTTTCTCTGTAGTATTGATTTTTATAATTCTGTCATTATCATTGCTTTGAAATTTCACATTGAATCTATTTGTCTTTTTATAAGTTATATCTTTTGACATGAAAATGAATATTTTCTTAGCTATCTTATTCACTGTCTTCTTGCCTTTTTAAGTGCAAAATCTGTGAATCATAGGACTTCAGAGCATACTACTCTGTTTTCAACCGTTTCTGTGCATTTGTACTGCATGTTAGAGTAAATTTTCCAGTTTAATATCAAGATTATATTTTTTTAAAAATTTGTTCAGCATGAAAATGTTAGTCTGAAATCTAAAATTATTTTTAGTACACTTTCTATGTATTCAAAATAACCAATATGCGTATTTACTCTATGGACACTGTGTTCTTTAAAAATGTGCATATGTGATACTAACTACTGAATTTTACTTCAAAATCCTTCCCTAAATTATGGCATTAAAATTGTTTGTGGGTAAGTAAATATACATGTTTACTACACACATCAGCCAAAGGGCAATTTCTATAAAGTCTAAATATCAGAAAGTCATTCCACAAGGTATGCCTCTTTCCTTATAAACTTGATTTCCTTCATCTTACACTTGGATAATTTATTTGCTTTTTTACATCATCACATTTGATATTTAGTTAATCATATCTTAATCTTTATTATCGCAGCTATTATCTCATTGTAATGAATGCTTTATCATGATTGCTTTTTCTAAATCTAATGTATTTATTTGACAGATTCCTATTTTCCTCTTTACTCTCTTTATTCTTTCTTACACTTGCTTGGTTTGGTTCTTTTTTCCAAGATATTTTCTTAGAGTGCTGGGAGATTTTAGAATATTTGTTTTTATTTTTCATTGTGTGTTTAATACAAGTTACACATTTCTTCAACCAAAATAGAAATTTCATTTTGCTTTAGGGAGTTTTATTCTTTCACTTATTCTTTGTTTTATTTTTTAGATCTGGTTTTTCTCCCATTTCAGTTTTTACCCTGGTAATAGAATTTTATCACTTGGTTCTTTATTTTTGGTTTTGTAATACTTTGAAATTTTTCCTTTTAATTTTACAGAGTGGTAAATTTATACATAATCTGCCTTCTTGGCCCAGTGTCTACTCATTTTATAGCTTGTTGGTAAACTGTTTAATATAAATTTTTAATCATTTTCATAATGTTAGTTTTTAAAATTTTACAGTCTTACTAATAATATGGGGAACCAAATGTAGTAGTATTATTGGTGTATTTGCCCTGCAAACTGGTGTTAATCCAAGTAGGTAATTCTTCTACCTATAAGAAATGAATAACATTTGATATTTTATTGTTTGTGCTTTTAGATTTAAAATTTAGATGTAATGTTTTATAAATACTCAGTCGTATTTTCCTCACTGGAAAATCTGCATAGCAAATAAAAGATAGAAGTCAAATAATTGTTGAGCATAAAAATTATATATACATATATATACACACACACATACAATAGAAATCCATTCTTTCTTGTTAAATTTAAATCTCTTAGAATGCAAGAATCACGTTTAATTTTTTATACACTTTGTATGCCTATATTATGGAGAATCACACATAGTGGCTTGTGTTCGATATTTTTGTGCAGGCTGTTGACTCTGCTTACTGTTCTTATACTCTTCCTCTCTTGACTGACTCCTGTTCTTCCAGACCCAGTTAAAAATGTGTCTCTTGTGGATTTGCTCCACTGTTACCTAGTCTCCATTAATAATACATGTGTAGCCTAAACTATTTCCATCTATGGGCTGTATTTTGGCCAGAGCACTGCCCTTTCACTTACTTAAATGCATTGTATTATGATTATATCTTCCACCCATGTCTGTGAGCCTCTTGAATTAAATATCTTTGTACTTCCTGTGCCTACCATGCTAATACCTCAAAACACTAACCTATCTCTTTATCTAATTTATGGGTTTCTTGATAGCAGAGACTTGGTGTTTTCCCTTTTGTTTTTCTGGTACATAGCTATTGCAATATTTACATTTAGCTATCACACTTTTCTATAGTATTGCATTAACATATAAAATTTCTTTATCTCACTACAACAAAGGGAAGGTAAATGAAGATGCAAATTGACTACATAAACTCCCTAAGGTCACACAGTTAGTGTCGGGGCAATGTTACAGCTGAAGAATTTTAGCTCCAGATTCTGTGGACTTAAGTACAGGCTTAATAACATGAAATCATTATGCATCCAAAGAGTGTAAATCATACCATAAGTGGTCAAATAGACTTAAACAATTTTTGTGCAGGTGTGCAGCATTTCAATATTTAAAATATATAGCTCTATTTATAAAGGGAGCTGGATAAATACATGGTATTTTTATGATATTTGTAGACTTATAAATGGGTATTTTCAATAATTTTCATCTGTAAATTTAAGGAGATATTTGCCAGTCCTTAAACTGGATATTTTCATGTAATAATGTTATACTTCCAAAGGTAACTGTTGATTAATTAAAAGACAGTAATGTAGCAAAATTTACCTTTAATAAGCAGGACATGTTTCAAATACTTTCTTCAAATTTAGGGTAAAATCTGTTTATTGTTTAAATTTATATGCTTAAGTGACCAAATCAATATTAACATTTAGAACACCAATCAATTTTTTATTCCATCAAAACAAAGTTTTGTCTTTAACCATGCACATAATTGTAATATATGTGAATTTCAAATGGTTAATTGATTGTTATTCTTTTCATCTCTGTAAATATTTGAGACTAACTTTTATATTTGTTCAGCCATGTGTTACCTGGAAATGGCACATATAGAACAACATGTAAATGTCTGTTTTTATTCTGAATAAATGTTGTAGTATGAACTTTAAAAATACTGCTAAACACATTTAAATAGATACTGAATCAAACGTTTCCTCAGATATCAACTTACTAACTCAATAAAGTAAGACCTGCGAAGATCATACCCTTCAAAACACACACACTTTCAATATATCCTTTGTAGCACAAGGAGGTATTTCATTCCATCCTTTCTAATTCCCTGTGCATTGCAGTAATAATACTACATATCTCTAGGTTTATTTCACTTCCTCTTTTTTCTTCTCAAGCGTTGTCATAAAAATAAATGAATATTGTTCCACTGTGCATGCTTTTACACTCCTCATGATGAGAATGGATTCATGATAACCCATTTATTTTCTTTTCTTCTAACAATCTTTGTGGCAAGAATGAGATGCCTGAATTTTAATACCTAATATGATCTTTGGAAGACTATAAACTTTTAATAGTTTTCACACATAAAGTGAGCAAAAGGATAAATAGCAGGAAAGTCTGTGGTTTGATCCCAGGAAATCCTGATTAATAGTCTTCAGAGTGTGTTAGACCACCTAAATATTTTCTAAGAACAATTGGTTCATTTTATTGCCAAATAAATTGTAATTTAAGATACCAACTTCTAAGTAAATACAAATCTAAATGAGTGGAAAAAAAGAGCATGTATTTCTTTATGTAACGTAGCATCTAAGACGTATCTCATTTTCCTTGCTCTCTGTGCTACCTATTCCTGTTGATTTCATGTGATGAACACAACATGCTTAACAGCTTTCCTTCAGACTTGTCCTTCTGTCAAATTTTCTTAGTTAAATATTCCTTAATACAAGGTCAGAAATATTCAACATTGTCTTCGAAATCTCAAGATAAAATATAATATGTTTTCAGTAATGGCAAGAACAGACTTTAAAATCTTTTTGAAAAGAAAAAAAAATCTCTTCCTAAAATCAGTTCAGCGATGTTTATTGCGACTTTAATTTTTTTGTTTTCCTGCTTCAGTGTTTAAATCAATGTTGCACATTGTGATATTCATAGCTCTTTCAATAAAGCAACCTTTAAGGGAAGTGTGCTCTAAACCTCTAATGCAAGTATGCTTGAAAATCAGAAAATAAAATAAAAGGTTCAAATAATACTTTTTTGTTGATTTGCCATTATTAATTTCCTTTAAAAATATAAAAAACATTTTATTACACAAAAGAAAGTCAAGAATATCATCTCTCTTGGTGTGACTAAACATTGTAAATGATTATTCCAAAATTGCATCTCTCTTTAAATGAAGGGGAAAAGAAAACAGTTTAAAAAATTAGTTGCTATTGCCACATTATACACAGCCCCCTGAGCTTTCTCTTTTTAAATCAGCATTCTGCTGTTAAATAATAAAAGAAAAGTCCCATTATTTTTCCAGCTTCACTTTGCTTAAAGTGATTGATGTAGAATTTTACTGCCATCCAATGGCAGTCATCTAATATAGCTCAAGTAAATGTCTAAAGCTTTTTGATCAAATTGCAGTCTAGGGAATTTAACTTATGTAGTATAGTCAGAACTTACATCAATACATCTCTGTTTGTTACACAGTAAGAAAGAAATATGACTACAGTTTCAATTTATTGTGTGTTCTCCAAATTCAATTTAACAGTGAATTACTAATATTGCTGAACATAATTACCTAAATGAATAAATCAACCTAGGCTACTCACTAGAGAGAACATTAGAGCATAATATTAATTTTTACATGCACCTCATCATATTAGTTTAAAAGGTTTCTTTTTACAACTAACAATCTTTTCCTACTAGGCAAAATGGCCTTTATTAAAAGACTGTTCTGAGCTTTACTTCTGCTATGTGGAAGTCATTTGAATTTTTTACCTACTACTGTACCTCATGTAATTTCTGATTAACATTAAATTGCACAGTGTTTTAATTACAATCTCTATTTCTAAATGATTGAGTATTTAGATCATTTCTCAAAAAGGCAAAATAAAAATTACTTCTGATTGATATGAACAGTTTGTTCTTTAAATATTCAAGCTTATTTCTTTAATACTGATTTCAGGTAAAGAGTTGATAGGTAATAATCTAATTTAATTTTCATTAGCATTAGAAAAAAATATATTTCAAATTATAGTAAATTGCTAATATAAAGTGGCTCCAAAGTTTTATGAGAAAATATATTTTGTGATTTATTTATTTGTAAATGTACTGTGCTACAATTTTAAAATCTTAGTCTAATAATTACATTAAAGGTAAGTCAAAGTTGGTAGCACATGTCTTTGATCCCAGCTATTGAAGAGGGTGAGGCAGGAGGATTGTAAACTCAAAGTCAGCCTGGGCAGTTTAGCAAGACCCAGTCTCAAATTTAAAAGTATATTAAATAAAAATGCTTAGGGATATAGCTCAATGTAGAGCACCGTTGATTTCCATTTTCAGTGCCACAAAAAAAGTCAAATTGAGATAAATAATTCGTTATGGTATGGAGTTTTCCCACTGTTATTTTATTCAACTGAATGTTTTAGAAGTGTGTGTGTGTGCGTGTGTGTGTGTGTGTGTGTGTATTTAAAAAACAGCCTCAGGCTTTAAATAGCCTTAAACATCTGAGACCAATAATTCAGTGACATGAAAACACACTAACAAATATATTTTAACTTAATTTGCATTAGACTATTCAATTCCAACTCTTCTTCCAGTTAAAAACGTTACATTATGATGTTTTCTAAAAGATTTCAAAATTCAGTTGAAAATATTATTTAGGAAAATCCAGACTCTCCTCATGTTGAGAGAAATTTTGTAAAGAAACTTAAAACATTTCTAGGAATTTGGGATGGAAATGCATACAATGACAAGTATTTTCCGATATGAGATAGAATTAGAAGATTAGATGCTAAGAGAATAATGGAAAGGGCAGCCAGTGCCACTGTGTGTTCTGGAAACTACACCGCAACCGTAGTAGACTTTTAGGAGTGCTACAAATTCACATATTTAAAGAAAATACAGCAACCTCATCACACAGGAACAATGAAACAGGATCATTAATCCTAAAAGTGGAAAGAGTAAATACTGAAATGAATTATTCCCTTAATCTAATTTTTATTAAATTGTTTTTGTCTATGATAAATTTGATTTTATTGTGCATATTTAATAACTAACCCAACACTTAAAGCCTCTTCTCTTACCTGATGCTTTTACTGTGACAGTTCAGTTTTAAAATTCCATAAATTTTACTATCTTAGCTTTGATATGGACAAAATTAAAAACTGAATTTCAAAGAGAATATTGTCAATAGAAAAAAAATTGCTTAACGTGTCCAGATGTTTTAAAAAGTTTCAGATAAATTTAAACTAATTCTCATCAGAACATCAATTATACTTATATTTTATACTATATCTTTATATAGTATAATTCTATGTATCCAGTGATATATAATATATAGTAGCAAATCTGTATAGTACTTATACAGTAAATAATACATACAGTATATAAATATTCCTTAGAGAATTTTACATTTGATCCTCTATTATTGTTTCATAAATAAGTTTCCATTTGTGAAAACTTTAAAAGCTTCAATTAATTTTCTTCAATTAATTGATACTACTCTACAAATTCTCTTTGTAAATGAAGGATACATTATTTTGCTTTGCTACCAAACAAGCATCCTAAGTAGCAAAAGTTAGCATTTTCTCCACCTGCAAGTGTATTCAAGCAATTACACCAGAGTATAAACAGGGTCTGCAATTTCACTACTTAAAACTCATTTGTAAATAAAAACATTTCCTTTGACATGATTTCTCTGTTCCTCTCATTCTTTCATTAAATGTAACAAATAAATAAGATAAGTAATTTTTTATAAAATTTGGAGAGTTTTTAAATGTTTCAATTACTGAAGTATCATGATTTATAATGCTTTTAATTCCCTTTTCATTAGAAAGAATATTAAGAAATATTTAAATTATATAGAATGTGCTCATTTACCAAAACTCAGTGAAATATATTTTGTTTCTAATATAGTATATTGAGAGATACAAGAATTTGAAATTATATATCATCTTTTAATGTTACAAAAGCACTAGTTATGAATTTGTATAGAAAAATATTTAGTGAACTTGCAATCACTTTCACTAGTAGTTACACAGTTTTGTATTTCAAAGTTATTAATTTATCTATCTTTAAGAAACACCTATTTTAACATGAAAGTAATATTATGTTGATGTAGAATAATGTTTTGTTTAGGAACATTGATTAAATAATGCCATAAATGCAAAGAGATTCACATTGATGAACGCTGGTGTTGTAAGTCTTTGATGGTACAAATGTTTGAGACATTTAGATATCTGCTCTTTTATCCAATAAATACCTTACAAAATGTATACTCTTCCATTTATATTACATTTTAAAAATCATTTGGAATAAAATCTTTTTTTAATTAAAGCTGTATTTGGTTGCAATCCTCTCTTTAATTCTTTCCGTAAAAAACATCTTACACCCTGGGTAACACAATTCCTATGGCATGACACAGAAGTTCCCACAGCTTTCCAATTTCATCAGAAATGGAGAAGCCCATTATGTTTCTGCAAGACAGCATTGCTGAAGGCTTCTGCCAGCCATCTAATAAAATGATAGCATTTTGAGTTAAGCATGCTAATATCAGATCCTATCAAGCCAAAGAATTTCAGAAGCACAGATCTTGGTCTTTCGTCCCCCAAAGACAGCATCAAAATCTGATCAAGATAAAAGCAAAAACTTCTGATGAATATACACTACATGATTAAAACCCTAAGTCCCTATGGTTTAAACCTTGAAGACATTTTAATTATCTATTAACATCTTGCTATTTCTGGAATTCTGACAGAGAGTGTTTCTGACATAGTATTTCGTGGAATGTCCTTTTCTCATACTGAGCTGCTTTTATAATCCAGATGTAAACACAAAAGCTTGCCTTTCATCTTTTTAAACTCCATTACATAAAAGGAAAGGTAAAAACTCTAAAGATCACTTTTTTTCACTGAGCATCTCATATATAAATAACATGTGTTATAAAACTAATAACTTTACTTACAAATAGAAACCTAATTATTTTTCTTTAAATTAGATACACTTGTCAAAAGTATATTTTACAATTCTTTGATTGTGGTGATCAAATTTCTTTGAGGGGGAGGAGAAAGGAAAAGAAGTGTGAATGCAATATACACTGAGATGTTTGCTTCTTTTAGAGTGAGCATTACTTAAAATTTCTGCTAACATTTTAATAGAACCAAATTACATATAATTTTTTAAATCTCCCATAAGATTCTGAAGCAGTATTTGCTAAATTAATTTTAATTTAAAATAAATGACTCAGTTGAGTTTGATTCTAGATAATCTAGAAAAACTTTGGAAAAATTTTATAATACCACATATTTAGGGAATTAGCATGGTATTTTCACATATTCAGAAAAGTAACATTTATTTTTTATAAGTATATAGTTTTTATAGTTTTGTAAGTATGTATCATTTTACATTTGAAAACATGAAAAGTATACCATGATATATTTTTAAATTGATACACATATCCCATGATATATATAACTTTTCAATTTATACCGATGCTTATAAAAAACTTTTTGTATTTTACTTTCAACTAGTCAACATCATGCAATATTTGTTTCCAAAATGTGTCTAATTTATAACTGGATTTGGACTAGAAAGATGCTTTCATTGGGGCTTATCAACCTTCTGGCCCTGATGGTTACTCATAGGAGACAGATTTCATCTTAGAAGGGGGCATTTGCTAACTAGGATTGAAAGCATCATGGTGGTGGCATGCTCCCAGATTACCACTCGAGATCCATCGCTGGCTGATCAACAGAGCAGCTTTGATTGCAGTTTTACAAAGCCAGGTTCCTGCTGTCCTGGCTACAAGATTTGTTTTCTTTTGTTTGTAGCAAGCGAGGAGGTGATGTTTGATTTCTACTTACCATTAAACCTTTAAGCTTAATTTTGAACTACGAAAAGAATTTCCCAGAACTAATTTTTTTTCCATCTAGCACCCTCAAAATGGAAAACCAGAAATAGCAGTTATGATTGTTTTGTTCATGTTCCATCTACTAACTGCTGGATTGAGCTCCCTTTTTAATTTCATAGTGACCTCTGAACCAAAGCAACGAAGTAAGCAGCGTTCACAGATTTGAAGCCCTTGAAAGTCAGTTCCAAGCCATTTTGCCAGACAGTGAAGACCTTTGTGCAGCTGGTCAAATTTCCGTTCTCTGTTCAGGATGTGGCTCTTGTCTACACGTGCTGTGTAATCTTTTTTATCCTTCCTCATATGACTTTACTCCCTCTGGCGTTGAAGAAAACGATGCAGAGGAGTAAAAAATATTGAGTATTTCCTGAAATAATATATTTGGTTGCAAAGTAATGTAGAAAATAATGGAAAGCAGGATAAAAAATGTGTTACATTATTAGGCTATGTGAAGGACAGTTTAAAGCTTTAAGACAGTTAAGACTTTAAATATCTACCATAACCAATTTGATGGTGCACACCTGTAATCCCAGCACTTGGGATGTTGAGGCAGGATTGCCACAAGTGTGAGACCAGCCTGAAATACACGGTGAGTTCAAGGTCAGTCTGAGCTATACTGTGAAACCCAGTCTCAAAAATAACTGACTAAATAAATAAATAAATACCTGCTGTCATATGATGATTACTTTTCACATACTGTATTTTACATTTGTATATTTGTCTCCAAGTTCCAATTATGTATTGCTGTCCAAATTCTAAAAACTGTTCTTGAACAAAATGATAGACTAAATTAATATTTAGAAAAATGCATTTATTAATATAACATAAATCATTCCAGTGATCTTAATTGTTAATACTGAAATATTAATGAATTGCATTTATTCTAATAAGTCTTTGTAGACACAATTTCATTTAACTTGGAACAATACTTAATTCAAGGATAAAATTATTGGAAGAATAGCATTTTTTTATTCAATATAACTTTTAGAAACTATGAATTCTTTCATCCAAGTTTATCCTCATGAATAACATAGCAAGAAATATTTCTCGCGTGCAGATTTACTCTAAAGTTCCAAAGTGTGTGCATATTAATTTTATACATTATAAATATTTCATGATTGAATTTGTAATTATTACACATGCAAACAGTAAGAAATATGTTACATTTTTTGAAAATGTTACTTTACTATTTTATTTAAATAAAACACTTGTAAATTAACAGGCTTGCATTTATTATTGATTGATTGATTGATTGATTTTTAATACTGGGAACTGAGTATTGAACACGTCGCCTCAAGGATACTAGGCAACCGTGGCTACCCTGAACCCCTTCTGAACTCAACACATACACATAGTTTTCAATTTCATTTTGTTTTGTTTTCTATCAGATCACAGGATGCTTGGTGTACATTGGGAATGATTATGTAAAGTCACACCTAACTAAAGCTTGAGAAAACATTTTATATGCACAAAAGCCAGAAGATGACTTACTTCAAGATTGTTCTATATCTCTCTTTGGTTTCTTACCATAATCCTGGAAGAATGAAGGATGGAATGTGCTTTATGTCTATTGGTTAAAGTTTTAGAATTGTTCCTAGTGTCACTCATCTGGGTCAGTCATGTCTTATAAATAATAGTTGTTCTGGGCTACCTAAGAATGTCTAGAATCATTGAAGTGTTAACAATGACCAGTCTATTTGGAACAATGTGTTCAGATCAAAAGATATTGTCTATCGTGAATACTTATCTTTTCCTGTAAAGTCAGTTTAAATTTGGTTAACATATCTTGTGGTTTTTGTATTCATACATAGTATTTAGTGGATAAGTATGAATAAATATAAGCCATATACTCAAATTTTTCAGGAATTTTTCCTAATATTTCAACTGAACTTAGTTTTGTATCATCCAAGTATTCATTTTCATTGAAAATGGATTTTTTTTCATTTTCATTGAAAGAGTAGTCACAACAATACTAAGTTAAAACCTCCTGGACACATACATGGCTGCTTCATACAACAAAGGTAATTGAAATGTAGTTGTCCATTTAGTATCTCGTAGTTGTAAGACCAGAAAAACACTTGGAGCCTAAATATTCATTTTAGAAAGTACAGATGAGTATTTACCCATATCTATACACATGTAAATAACTGCCATAATAACTAACACTAAAACAATTTATTGAGTATCTACTGGAATCCAGGCATCAAAAGTAGACTCAAAAATAAAACCATTTATAAAAGAAAATAAAGTTACACCCAGGCATGATTTTATTAAGCTACAAGTTTAGCAGAATTTTCTTTTCAAATTAAGAGAAAAGAAACTAGACATTTATTTTAACAAATTGGTAAGAGTATTAATCATGAAAAGTCAGTTACATTTTCACAATTTTCAACTGAACAGTGATTGCTGCCTGTCTCCAGAGATGAACACAACAAAAGCAAGATACATTTATTTTGTTAGGAATTTGGGGACTCATAAGAAAATCTCAAAGATTGTTTTATTTGGAAATTAGAACTAGAGAGAATGATTCTGATTTTTTTGTTATTGTCATTTTTGTTTGTTTGCTTTGTTTTTATTTCCATCAGTATGCACAGTACTTTTAATTTTTTCTTTAATATAAATTAACATAGAAACTCCTATTTCTTAAATTGAATAGAATGAGATGTCTGCTGTTGATTATTTATTCACTGACCTTTTGCTGGGCACTTTATTTCACTTAATTCTGATAAGCTTATAATGTTTATATGGTACTATTTATTCACTCGATTTGCAATTATACTGGAGGTGAAGTTTAATTTGAGTTAGTAGTACATTAGACATAGTAAATAATTTAGTGGGCTCCCTTGAGAATGATCTGAAATGCCAGCACCCACTTGTACTGTATGTATGGTCAATATTATTTTCTGTTAGAGACTCATGATGAGATTACAGAGACATTAGAAACTAATTAAGCATATAGAACCAAACTTTTCACTCCCTAGTCCATTATATGCAGCCTATTACTCCTCCAGGAGCTTCTTAAACTTCACTTTAACAAGCCGAAAAGACATTATGAAGATGAATGTATCAACAGTTCTAATACATATTTGCATATGATTAACAGTACAAGAATAAAGCACTCTCTGAACTGTCCTTTCACTGGATGCACTATTTTTCTTTCTGAAATTTGCCTTCCCTGATTATTAATTGGTGAATGATAACGTAAAATTATATAGCGCATTATCTTTGATATTGAAAAACTGAGTTGAGGAACAGTTTGAATTAGAATAAAAAAACAGCATTAAGTTGACTTTGCATGTTTAAAAGATGGCGTGAGATTTTTTAAAAAAATACATTGCTAAATCAGCTAACAGGGCTTTCAGGGAAGATATCACTCTGAGTTTATGACACTGAATGGATTAAATTCATGTGCAACTGACATCAATTTGCTCATCGATCTTAAAAGTGGCAACATTCTTATAAAAACATCCAAGTTAAATAAGGACCAGGAGAACCAGAATTACATGATTTATAATATAAGAATAGCTTTCATTTTGTTCAGATTTGTTTATTTTTTTATTCCACATACACAGGACAGGACTCTAAGCCAGGATATGAAAAATTTAAGTGGTAACAATGGAAAAGAAAGCAGACTGAACTCCAGTAACTGAGTCCATTACATTCTTGCTTTAAATTCATACCCTCTACCCATCCTAATACCCTCTACTCGAGTTCCAGTGTACTATGTTTTATATCTCTTGTTTTCTCAGTGGTTTTCAGTCTGCACAACTGTTATGTGAGTCTTTCCCAAAACACCCTCTTGTCCACAATAACACTGATGTTTTAATTTAAAAAACAAAATAAGATCAAATTTCACTTTCCTGTCTAAAATCTATGTTATTTGCTAAATGATTAATTCTATGTTTCCACTTTCATCTTTCACCATTGGTATCCCTCACTATTCCTCACTATGCCTTACATTCTTTGTTTTATTCACATGTGCTCTAATCTCACCACCCATTTCTTACTTCTCCAGCAGGCCGCAGTATTCCAGAGTTCAGACCATGTTCATTCCTTTGCCTAGGATATAATTAAACTTCATTTCCATCCTTGAAAAAAACATATAAAGTCTTTTAGGATGCAGAAACAATACCTTGTTTTGAAGATTCATTAACTCTAGATAAAATTAGTCTTTTATCCCCCGCAAAACCTTATGTCTCTTCTGCCTCAAAAAAAAAAAAAAAAAAAACTTTTACTTTTAAAAAAAGTGGATAGATTGAATTACCTGTATCCGCTTATCTGACTTAAATCATGTTGTGAAAAGATGCGGTGAGCCTAACTATGTTCTAAGGATATTTGCCAACTTGATGAGTTAAAGACTTTCTACCCAAAAATATAGAAGTAATAACATTTAAATTTTTTGTTTATTAGTACATGTTTTCAGTACTGGTGAAGCTGGTGTATCTACATACCATATCTTATTTCCTTTTCAATCCACTTTTCCTCTTCTTCCTTTCCATTCTTGATCCACTTTCTATTTGAGAAAGACCCATCTCCCTACTTCCTATTATGTCTTTTATACTGCTCTTTATATTTGGAGTTTCTCATACCTGTGGAACCATGAAGTATTTGAGTTTGTGTGTCCAATTTATTTCATGTAACATTACAGTCTTAAGGTACATCAGTTTTCCTACAAATTACTCATCTTTTTGTATGACAGAGTACTACTCCATTGTATATAATTCCTTTATTCACTCATCTGTTAATGGAAAAATAGGCTACTTCTAAGATTTAGTTATTATAAATTGTGTTGCTATAAACATGAGTATACATGTGTCAATATAATATTGGGGTATCTTTCACCCTATTGGACAGAAACCTAGAAGGAAAGGGGATATAGCTGGGTCAAATGCAATTTCCAGTTTAAGTTTCTGAGAAATCTCTACACTGATTTCCATTATGGTTGTACTAGTTTATAATCACCCACAATATAAGAAAATAAAGATTTCCACACACTCTTGCAAAATTTGTTGTTATTTGAAGTCTTGATTGTGGTTGTGTTGGAACCTCAGTGTTTTTTTTTTTGTTTGTTTGTTTGTTTTGTTTTGTTTTTTAGTACTGGGGATCAAACCAACGGCCTCATGTTTGCCAGCCAGGAGCTTAGGATGCTGAGCTACATTCCAGACCCTCTTAGTGTTTTTTCCATTTGCATTTCTTAAATGGTCAGCAATGTTGAACATTTCTTCACATATTTATTTATCATTTGTACTTCAGCGACATGTCCATTCATTTCACTTGCCCATTTTTTGATTGAGCCTTTAGTTTGAAGGCTCTAATTTTATTGAGTTCTTTATATGTTCTAGATACTAGTCCTGTATGAGGAATAGCTGGAATTTTTTCTCTTTTCTGTTGGTGATCTTTTTGCTGTGTTGGTTGTTCTTTTTACTGTGCAGAAGCTTTTTAAATTCATACAAACCCATTTGTTGATTCTTATTTTCTGTGTAATTTGGGTTCTTTTCAGAAAGTCCTTTTCTATACCTGTGACTTCAAGAGTTTTACCTATTTTATGTTCCATTAGGCCCAGGGTTTTTGTTTTAACATTTAGATCTTTGATCCTTTTTTATTTCCGTTTAGTACAGGGTGAGATATATGGGTCTAGATTTCATCTTCTTCATGTGGATAGTCACTTTTCCCAGCACAATTTATTAAAGAAGTCATCTTTGTTTAGTGTATTTTTGGCTCCTTTGTCAAAGATCAAATAATTAAACATTCTTGAAGTTGTTTCTGTATGCTCTATTCTGTTCTGTTGATTCTTACATCTGTTTTGTGCCAGTACCGTGCTGTTTTTAATCACTGTAACTTTGTAATATAACTTCAAGCCCAGAATTGTGATATCTCCCATTACAATCACAAAGATAGAGGGATATAGCATCAATGAGAAGGAGATTGGGTCTTTGCTGTCATTTCTATCCAGGAAAATATATGGTTTCAGACTAGGATAGGATTTATTGTCTTATAGGTGGTAACAGCTCAAACACAATAAAGAGACAGCTAAACCTATTTGATGGTAAGCGCATGGCTCTATGTGTGTGTATGTATAGCCTTTCCAAATTAGCAAAGCCAAAACATTGAGCACTCCTGTCCACAAAATGAATTGTATATTGTATATAAAATGAAACAACAAAAGCAAAACATTTCAGTTTTCATTGGAATTGCTACCAAGATCATCATCACTCTTTTGTTAATGTCACTCAGGCCAGTGATTTCTGTACCAAACGTTTCATTTGGCAAAATTAATTTATTTGTCCAGTTGTATCAGGTGAAGTGTTGTTACAGTAATCCTGCATAATCACCCACTTCAGAGCTCTGTAGCATTTTATAGTAATCACGTGTTTTTTGCCTTGGCATGCACAGATCAGAAGGGATTTGACTTTTATAAACTGCAGGCTGCTGGGTTTGGTTTCATATCCTTCACTCCAGTATTAAATACATTTTTGGAAAAGATTAAAATTTTAACTGAAAGATTCTTTAGTTTCAAAAAATATGTTTATCCCAACTCAGAATTGATTAATGATATTAAAATGATTCAGTATCTTCCAAAATGCCTCTTAACTTTAGAGTAAATGAAATGACCTCAGGAGTTAGTTTTGATCTGTGCTTAAGTGCTGCTTTTTTACTGTGAGATGGTCCTAAGAGTACATGAGTTGATGAATTATAACCACTCTGAAATGTTTCAAGAGACAGCCTTACATCAGCTTCCAAAAGTGATTTTTAACACTTTTCACTGAGGTAATAAATATCTGAAACATGAGAATAAATTTTTAAATTCTTTAATAACTGACTGGTCATGTCCTTTTATATCTATGCCATTTTCATTAATCATGAATTATTCATGCACCTACCTTAATTTTAATTATCAACCCAACAAAGTTAAAAATCACACTGTGCCTAAAAATATAAACACTATCACACTAAAGTTGAGAATGCATTATTCTTTATACATAATTGCTATCATGCTGTGGTTGGGTTGCCACCTTTTCCTGTGAAACCACGAAGAGGTTCTGTATGTTATTGCCTTGAACATATGCACATTCTAGTTCCTTTTACTCTTGTTAAAAAAAAGACCCTCTTGGCAGTCTTCCTTTTTCTAATTCCTTTCATCCCAGAAGGTTTATTAGTTTTGCTTTGTAGAATGAGTCAGTATATAATGTCAGTGGTT
The DNA here is from genome assembly GCA_004363535.1 of Dasyprocta punctata. Taxonomy (NCBI): domain Eukaryota; kingdom Metazoa; phylum Chordata; class Mammalia; order Rodentia; family Dasyproctidae; genus Dasyprocta; species Dasyprocta punctata. Next base: position 68,857 of record RJWM01003621.1, on the reverse strand, counting down.
GTTTCATCAAATAATTGATTCAGTCATTTACAGGAAGGACAGAAACCAAAGTACCAGGAATCCAAAATTACAAGTTCTCCTAGAAGTCATAGTAATTATAAAGCTCTGCTTTAATTTACTGAGAATCAATTGGATCCATCAAATCACATATGGGGTGCTTCTTGACACTTCCTCTAGGAGAAGTAAGTGCTACTAAAATGAGATGCTGGTTTCCCTTATTCCATTATATATTCCTGGAATAGTGGCCTACTCTTCATCACTGTGGGTCATATTTACAGAAAGAGAAAAACTATAATTGTATACACTATTCGAAACATGATCCATTAAACTTTCCCAAATATATTTTAAAAGTAAAATTGAAACAGTGGTTATCTATTTCTTGATAATAATCAATACACTTTTAAATTTTACATTTCTGGTTAAAATATAAATATAAATTAGTATAGTGTTAATCAGTAAATAAAAGCCTTTCGTTGATAATTTGTGATTGACTCTAGCCAACTTGTATTCAAATATTCAATGTATATAACTATCAAAACTTGAACTACAAGATAAAACATGTTAGAATAATTTCAGCATTGTTTATAACTGGAAATATTTCTACATATTCATACTAAGTACATATTACTTTGTAGTCTTTATTAAAAAGTAAATGAAATATTAATTCAGAAAAAGCAAATTTCAGAGTTTTATACATGGAACTATTTTATTAAAATATTTATTAATTGCTTATTTTCTTGTAACATTATATACTAAGTACTGTTATTACAGCACTTATTTACAGATAAAGCAACTAGCATTCAGAGAAGTTAAAAAAAAAACTATCCAAAGATTTGGAACTTGAACCCAGGTAATCTGGTAGTAGAAGGTAATATCAGTACAGCCTCTTGTTGTTTTAGGAGAGAGGAAATTTCACTGAGTTAATGAAAAGAAAATGTATGTATGTGGATGTATGCATCACAATATTATGTAAATGCAATGTAGCTCAATATTTAAATTATAAAAAACTTTCCTTCAAAAGTTTTCCGGATAATTTGTGACTTTTTTTCCTTCTACTTCAAAGTCAGAATTCTAAGCAGCTAAAACATATCCACTGCTATTAAAAACTCTCGATTCTTCTTTCCATCATTTTTAATGTTAATTGTACCGCAACAGAACAAGTCCTAGATTTTCTAATATAACATTATAGTACAAAAATAATGCCTGTTTTTGTTGTTGCTGTAGTGTTTGCTAGTTACATGAAGGGTAATTTCCATAGAATTTTGCAAAACAGAAATGAAATATCTATAGTGTCTGGAATCATACCCCTCTCTTCCATCTAAAGAATCTGTAAACTTTAACGTGGTTCATAGTTGCAGTTCTTGCCAATTCAGCTGTTCCTTTTGGCAATCTGATGCTAACTGTACTAGATATACATAAGTGTCTACTTGTTTATACTTAAATTCCATTGCTAGTGGAAACATCCTAAGATGAGTTGATGAATTTGAAGGTATAAAGAACAATTTGTATACTGAAATTATCTATTTTCCTGCTCTAAGTTTTAGAAGTATAACTTAGGAATATTCTGTGAAGTTTTATGTAGTATCTCTCTATTTCAGCTTTGTCTAACTCCACAAAGCTACTTTAAAAGCTGAAATTGTATAGGAGAATTCTTATGTAGCATAGCACAACAACATTCTTAACCATTTGTGGAAAGCAGCAAAAGTTCTCAAAGCAAATTCCTTTCTGTGGGTGTTTGCAATACCATTGCAGAAAATGTTGTGCTTTTTGTGTGTATTAGTTTTCTTCCTATCAAGGGCTTGTAGAAACCTATACTGTCTCAAATCTAGCTTGCAACAAACCATTACTATACCAGGAATTTGCAAAACATCTAGAGGTGACCTGGAGCAAACTAAATTAAACCTCTGATATCTGAATTTTAAATATTTACAAGCCTGTTTTTTCAAACTTTGATAGCTTTAAATAGACCATAGATTATAGGACAAAACTCAGCAGAACCTGCTAATCAGATCCTTGCCTCGCCTCAGAGAGTGAGTATACCAAACAGCCCTGGGCTTGCGAGATGTGGTAATTTCTTTACAATGCTGTCTATTAACCTCATTGAAATGAAGAATCTGTGGATCATATACAGACTGCCATTCTCTTACCTTATCACTCTCTTGAAAGTGGTTGAGTAAAATTTTAACCAATGGTTTCTTGTAGATCCCCAGAGAAGAAAATTAATTTTCACAGTCTTTGCAGGTTTCTGTATGACAACAGGTCACCTCTAATGAAGAAATAGGAGGCAAGTCTGCTGATTTAAGAATGATATACCAATTTGTTTCAAATTCATCTCTATGTTTTAACAAAAGTCTTATTAGTCTATGGGTATATTACCATCTGTTCTTTCCTCATTTATGCCCCAAAAGCCATTTTTCAAAATACTAGGCCCTATAGAGCCAGAAAAATGTACTCCTGCTGCTCAGTTCAAGTTAACAGAGACCAAGAGTGCTCTTACACAGGATCTAGAGAGCAGATGGCTAGTAAAGCAAGCCCATGGTGACCAGCCATAAAAAAGCTTCTCCTAGGGTGTCTTAACAACAGCAGAAGTATTAGAGGCATTTCCTCTAGAGCCATCTGGCTTTGATTTTTTTTTTTTTTTTTAGGTATTTTTTCTGTCGACCAACAGAACCACAAAGTTAAGGAAGCAATAATTCTTCCCTAGTTACTGTAACTGCTGATGCAAAATCACTACTGTTTCTGAAGCTACATGAGGACTATAGGGACTCATCTCGTAGAAAGGTGTTCTTTTTGGTGTTAAAAGACAATTTTATATAAGAGAGGGCTTGTCTGACTTTACATTGTCACCTAAAGTCAGTGTACATGTTCTTTAGGAGTTGAGTAGGTTGGAATGAAGTTGCATTGTTTTATCTTGAGTGTCATTGAAGATGCAGTTATTCCCTTATACAATTTGCAAAACATGCTTTTTAAAATGATAAAACTAAGTAATGGTGAGCTTTTAGAAACACATTCCCTACCACACAATGCACCTGGGATTTATTCTGACAATAATTGAAGTATTTTTAGCAATGCCTTAGTAATACATTCAGTTCTTACATACTAAATCTTAGGAAGCTCTAAATATATCCACACTGTTAAAGAAGCTTCCTCCCCTGGAAGGAGAGAGATGACTGATAAGGTCCAGTTAGAAAATTATTAAGAAGAGGAGAAGATAAGTGAGCAGAATGGGAAGAGGAACTGAATGAAGATATATGAGTGTTTGCAAGTTTGTGACTAATAACTAGGTTCAAATCATAGATTGTATATCAGTATAAAGAGAGCATTGATGGTTCAACATCATCTATGGTGCCACAGGGGGAGTAAAAGAAGAGTCAGCCATAGCAATTTCTCTCAATACACAGAGTTTCAGATAGGACACTGAATTGCAGAAACAGTAAATCAAGGGGCCAAGAGTAGATCATGGCCAATAAAACAACCTAGATGCCTCTGAAGTAATAAAGCCAAGATCATATGAACTATTTTTGAGAAACTTCAGGAACATGATCAGTTTATGCCACAGGAGGTAATCTGGGTATATTGGTTCGATTGAAGCCAGAAACAGCTAACAATGCATACATAATAGAAATCCATTTCTTAATTTTGTGCTTCCTGAATGGTATACTTGATGACTTTCTGACTTAATGAAAAAATTTAAGAACACAGTGGCGCTTACACTCATTTCTTTTGAGTGTTTCATGGCTTTATGTAGCTCCATGGGTCTTCTTTTTTCTGTTTTAAAATAGGGAGACCAATTTGTAATGTATCTTGTACTTATTCTGACCTTTAAAGTGTTTGTGATCAGGGTTGGGGATATAGCTCAGTGGCACAGTACCTCCCTGTCAAGCACAAAAGTCCTAAGTTTGATTCCTGGTGCCAAAATAAATAAATAAATAATACATAAATACATAAAGTGTTCATGATCAGACCAAAATGTCAGGTGGTTGAGAAAAAGCCAAAGGACTCTGTTTGGTTGAATTTATTTTTCATATGAAACTTAACAAGATCTTTAAATGATATCATCACCAGCATCATAATACAGTGGTTTAGTTCTACCAGGAAACTGATGATAATTAACTTATTACACCATGATGTTTCAAAATCTAAAGAATTTCAAATAAAAACAGTGAATCTAATAAGAAACTTTTTTGCACTGGGGATCAAACTCACAGCCCCACACCTGCCAGACAGGTACTAAAGCCACTGAGCCAAACTCCCAGCCCTAGTTTTTTGAGGCAGGGTCGCACTATGTAGCTCAGGCCAGGCTTGTGCTCACGTTGTAGCCCAGACCGGCCTCGAACTCACAATGCTCCACCTCCCTCAGCCTCCTGAGTGCTGAGATTAAAGGTGTGTGCCACCACACCCAGCTTTTAGAACAGGCAAAGGCAACAAATGAAAATTTTTAAGTACCTAAGTAGGTACTGGGTTATTCTTTTTCACTGAGATTAATGACAATGAGAGGATATAGAATATCAAGAGAGAAGTAACTGTGTAATTGAATAAAAAATCATTTGTTTGTCAGGGATTAGGAATAGAGGTCAGTGGTGCCATGCTTGCCTAGCATATGTAAAGGTCTTTTTCATATATATATATATGTATATATATACATATATATATACATAAATATATATACATAAATATATATACATATATATATATATTTCTCAGGAAAGAGAAAAAATTGTTACTAGATGATGTAGAACATCCAGAGCAAGTTGTACACACTTATGGACATAGACAAAACACAAAACATTTCTCAATAAGGAAGCACTCCTTCATGCATAAAACATACCCTCATGAAGTAACCATGTCTTGGCTCCCTAGTTGGAAAGTGTGAAATACTGGTCTTGTGAAGCTTCATAGTAGCAGAGAACATGGGACTAACGAGTGGTAGTGAAGAGCTGTTATGCTTTCAAGAAATAGTCATTGGAATTTAGAAAAATCAAGAAATTCTAGTGAGAAGTAGGCTATGCAATTGCTGATCTAGGACCTTGGAGAGAAGAAAACATAATCCTCTGCAAACCTTGAGATCTTCTACTTCACTGAAACCCATGCAGTGCTTCCCCAATCTAAAGAAATGTGTACTCTTAGTTTGATGTAGTGAACAACATGGTAGCGTATCTTGAATATACTTGAAATTTATTAAGAAAATAGATAATAATTGCTTTTACCGGAAGAAAGCAACTATGTGATGCAATGTGTATGTTAAGAAATATTACATCTTATAATTGATGGCATTCTAAAAATAATAATATAATAAATAGTAACTAACCAACCATATATATTTGCACGTACAACTATAAGCTGGCTTATCTAATTAGAGACTAAATAGTCCAACAGTGACTATCCGTAGGCTGGAGAGCTGGAGTAATCAATAGCTACTCAATCCAAGTACCTTCAGAATAAAAGGAATCAACAATATAACACCAGTCTGAGGCTGAAAGTCTGGGAGTCCCCTGGAGAATTACAGGTATAAAAGTGTTTTCAAAGTCAGAAGACTTGAACCAACTATCCATGGGTGATGGGAACAATAAAATTAATGCACCCACTCAAGAAGAATTAAACATACACATCTTTATGAGCTTTTCACTTCTTGTATTTTCCGTTCTATCTAGTTCACCAATTTATTGGATGGCACTCGCCACATTCAGGGAAGATCTTCTCATACTCATTTGCTGACTCACATGCCAATCATCTCTGGAAACACTCAAAATTATACATCTAAAAGTATGCTTTATCAATGTTCTAGACGATACTCAATCCAATCAAGCTGACAACCAAAGTTAATAGTAACATATATTTCTTGAGCAAATAAATAGGAAACAAAACACAAAGCAAATATAAAAATTATAAAAGATACATGATAAAAACTTTGAACACCAAAATACACTGTGAAGAACTAATGCTGATAAATTGTAATTTTCTAAAATGAACAGTATTCATACAGATACACTTAATAAAACTAACTTCACAGGAAGTAAGAAAATCAAATTAAAAGGAATCATTACCTGAAACATTTCAATGGCAAACCAAAGTAGTAATAAATAAAGTAAAACAGTTAATATCCTATTACATGGTGCCCATTTCTGGAGTCAACAATGGAGGAATTGTTTTATGGGCCACAAACTTTAGAAAAACTAGTATTTTACTACACTGAATAGCCTAAATAAAATTATCATTGCTATTTCAGTCAATGGAACAACTTTTAAACACGTTTGATAAAATTTAACACCAGTCATAATTAAAATAAAACCAATGCCGGGCGTGGTGGCGCACGCCTTTAATCCCAGCACTCGGGAGGCTGAGGTAGGCGGAGCGTTGTGAGTTTGAGGCCGGCTTGGGCTAAAACGCGAGCGCAAGGCCGGCCTGAGCTACATAGGGCGACCCTGCCTCAAAAAAAAACCAGGGCCCGGAGTTTGGCTCAGTGCCTTAAGCGTCTGCCATGGCAGGCGCGAGGTTGTGAGTTCAATCCTCGGTGCCGCAAAAAAATAAATAAATAAAATAAAATAAAGCCAAATAAAAACCTTAGCAATCTACAAATTAGAAAAGAATTTTCTTTTATGTGAGTGTGGTCCACAAGTGTTCTACCACTAAGCTACATCCATAGATCAAGAACTTTAGTGACCAAATAACATACAATAATCTTCCATAAAATAGAATTACCTTAATGATTGAGCTTTAAGAGCTTTCTGTTGAAAAACAAAATCAAAATGAAAATTCAAAGTATCAACATTCTGTTAAGCATTTTTTGAATAACTTAACAAATATAATAAAACATAAAATGTAGTTAAATGTTATAAGAAAGAAAAAAATTATTATTTCCTGGAGACACATCACAATCAAAACAAAGGAAAATAGGGATATAGATTAAAATGAGTAGGACCTCAGTGAAGTTGATCAAGATTAACTAATATATATTTCCTACCATCAGGAAATAAGAAGAAAATGAAAATTTTAATGAGTACCATTAACATTACCAATCAAAACTATGAGAAACATAAAAACTTAGCAAAAAATGTACACATTTTCAAGAAAAATCATTAAATTTGATTGAAAGACAATATGTGTTTAAATATGATCAGTGGTAGAGTGCTTGCCTAACATGCATGATGCCTTTGATTGGATACTCAACACTGAAAAAGAAAGACAAAATAAAAGAAAACTTGAATAAATATTGAGAGATTTTCCATATAGTGGTTAAAATATATACTAAACCATATTTCTTGAATTTAAACTATGAATTCATTGCAATAGCAATTAAAACTCCAAGGAGATATTTTATGATCATTTACATGCTAATCTTAATATAAAATGTAAATGGAAAAAGGTAATACAGCCAAATCTCAGAGAGGAGAAAATGGTGTTTCTAAAGAGAAGGAAAAGTAGGAGGCATGCTGTGCCAAAGGTACAAACTTCTAAACAGTTAAATACTATAGTAGGAAATATACCACTGCCAAAGGATAGACACAACAGAACAGATCACCTAGAAATAAACATATCAAATGAAAGAGAGACAGTGTATACTGTTGAAACCATGAAAGGGAGACGTCAGAAGCACAACTGCCCTTTTAAAAATGTAGCACAATTCATACATACATGCACACAATTACAGCCTTAAAATTGCATTCCTTTGTATCTTCCTGCTTGCAACTTTTGGAATGGAAATGTCTATCTTTTGCCATTAAATGTTGGAAATGTTTCATTTTCCTTTCATTTGCACAGGGGCTTGCAGGTTAAGATTTGCCTTAAATCTCAGAGGACATTTGAGTCTTGTATTTTTCAGGAATACTGAAACTGTTGGAATTTTGGCAACTCTTAGAGACGGGCTAAATATCTTTTTCATAAAGGACTGTACATGAGTCTTTGGGGGTCCAGGAGCAGAATGCTATGGTTTGTGTCTAGATGTCCCCTCAAAGCCTCAGGCAGTCTTAGGCTTTTTCAGAGGTGGCTGAATCTAGAGTGTGTGATGCTGGGATTAAAGGTATGTGATTGTTAAATCAATCCACTGATTGTATTTGCACCCCAGCACTCTAGATACAATGCATAAGGGACAAAAAGAGACTCAGCCCCCATTCGTTGTTTGCTAATTTCTGCCCATCATGACTCTTCTCTACCAAGTCTCCCAGCCCTTGGATCCTGATAATCATGGACTGAAATCTCTACAAACTATGAGTAAAGTAAACTTTTCCTCCTTTAACTTTGGATGTTGGGTATTTACTGTCAGCAACAGGAAAAGTAAGAAAACATCCAATTCTTATATACATTTCTAAGAGTTTTCTTGTGCTAACCTAAAAAATACCACAAACTAGGTGGATTTAAAAAGCAAAATTTTTCTCCTACATCCTGAAAGCTAGATAATACAATGTAAAAAGAACCAGACATGTTCCTAAATCCTAGGAGAGGATCCATATTTCCTCTTCTAGCTTCTGCAATCTCCAGGACCTCATTAGCTGATAAATACATTATTTAAAAAAATAATTACACTTATTGGTACATGCTAGATATGCAAAATGATTACATTCATCATAGAGAATTTGTACCTGTACAAGATATATCTTGATTCTTTTCCCCCATTCTTCTACCTTCCCTTCAGCCACTCTCCCTCCATATTTACAAAAGATTTGCTTGTTTTTTTCTGGATTTTCTCTTTTTTTTCTTTTTCCTTCATTTCCCCCTCCCCCTCTATAGTTCTCTTTCCCATTTGAAAATTTTCTTCCTATTTCACAATATCTGTTATATATTTCTGTCCTTACTTAACCTTTTGGTTCCCCATACCAGATAAACAATGTATTATTTACACAGGTGTATCCAATTTATTTCACTTATGAGTATATTTTCAAGGTGCATACCTAGAAAGGTTTCAAGATTACCCTTTTTTATGTCTGAGTAGTAAGCCACTGTACAAAAAAGGCCACATCTTCTTTATCCATTCATCAGTTGATGGGCATTTGTGTTGCTTCCAGATATAGCTATCACAAACTGTGCCATTATAAATATTGGAGTGCATATATCAATATGGTATGACGATTTTAATTCTATTGGGAAGATGTCAAGAAGTGGAATAACTGGACGCAATGAGACACCTAGTCCTAGCTTTTTGAGGAATTTCCACACTGATTTCCACAGTGCTTGTACCAGTCTACACTGCCATGAACACTGGAAAAGGATTCCTTTTTTCCACAGCACCATGGCATTTGTATTGGTTGATTTCTTGATGATAACCATTCATTCTGGATTGATATGAAATCTTATTGTTTTTTTGTTTGTTTGTTTGTTTGTTTTTGTACTGGGGATCGAACTCACAAACTCACCCTGCCAGGCAGGCACTTAAGCCACTGAGCTAAATCCCCAACCTTATTTTTAGAGGTTGGGTCTTACTATGCAGTTCAGGTTGGCCTTGAACCCTCTTTGTAGCCCAGGCTTGTCTCAAACTCACAAGGATCCTCTTGCCTCAGATTCCTGAGTGCTGGGATTATAGGCCTGCACCACCACGACTGGCTCTCATTGTTCTTTAGATTTGCATTCTCAAATGACCAGTGATAATGAACATTAATTCATATATTGATTTGTTGTTTCTACTTCTTCACCTGAGAAGTGTCTATTCATCTCAGAAGCCCATTTTTGGATTGGATTTTTAATTTAGGGGGTCTGATTTTTTTGAACTCCATATATAGTTGATAGTAGTCCTTTTTCTGAAGAACAGGTGACAAACTTTTTTCCTATAGGATGGATTGACTCTTCACTCATTGGTGGTTTCCTATGCTGTGAGATACCACTTGTTGATTCTTTGTGATAGTTCATGTGTGAATGGTGTATTATTGATAAAATCTTTCTCTGCAATAATATCTTAAAGAATTCTATCTATTATATCTTTCAATAGATTTAGTGTTCCTAATTTGCTGTTTAGATTCTTGATCCATTTTGATTTTAGTTTAGTGTATGGTAAAAGACGTGGCCTAGTTTTAGATTTTGGCAGTTTTTTTTTTTTAGCCAGGTTTTCTAGCATCATTTATTAAACAGGCTATTCTTCTTCAAGTGAAGGCATTTGTCTCCTTTGTCGAAGATAAGGTAGTTGTCACCCATAGGAAATTTCTGAAGTGGTAGCTAAAGAATTTCAAAAACAAGTGCATAAGACTACAGAGAAAATCAGATCAGAAATAATATTCCAGGTTTAAAAAAAGGGATGGTGATCATAATGAAGGACTTACTCAGTAAATCTAGAGTAAACACAGATAAAAAAAAAATCCAGGAGCATAGGGAAATGATGGAAGACATAAATGCCCAACATAGGAAAGAAATGGAATCTATAAAGCAGATTCAAAGAGATATCCAGAAAATTAAGAATTCAACTGGAACTTAGCAGAACTGCATAAAGGACAGAGAAGACAGACTTTCAGACCTAGAAGACAAGATTGTGACTGGTGATCATGAAAAGAAAGATCTCTTAAAAATAGCATAGGAACATGAAAAATCAATCCAACTGCTGCAAGATGATGCAAAGAATAACACAATGAAGATTGGTGTCAATGAAAAAAATCAGGAGCAAGTGCAAATGACATTTTAAAAAAATCTTCACAAAAGTGATGGAAGTATGGGGAAAATTTTTGACATAGAGATAAGTGAGGCATATAGAACCCCATTTAGCCTTGACCAAAATAAATCTATACAAAGGCATATAATAATCAGGATTCCATAAATTCTGCACAAAAACAGATTATTAAAAGCTGGTAGGGAAAAGAAACAAATCGCCAATAAAGGAAAGCCTGTCAGAACTACAGCAGACTTCTCAACACAAATCTTTAAGTCAAGAAAAGCTTGAAGTTAAATCCTGAAAGAAAATAACTTCCAACCAGATTGATGTATCCTGAATAACTGTCTTTCAGAACTAATGGGGAAATAAGTTACTTTCATGACAAAAACAACTGAAGAACTTTGTGACTACCAAACCAGCTCTCCAAAATGCTCTGAAAGATATTTCACGAAAAGATAAGGAAGACCACAATTCCAAGAATATCAATAAAAAGCACCAACATGCAAGGAAAACAGTTCAACGGATGGGAAAGACAGTGTATCAACAAACAGGAAAATAGTATAAGAAGGATAAACCAATACGTATCAGTTATAACCATGAATCAAAATGGTCTCAGTTCACCAATCAAAAGAAACAGACTGACAGAATGGATCAAGAAACAAGATACAACATAATGCTGCTTTCAATGAACACATTTAACTCAAAAATAAATGCATATACTGAAAGTAAAAGGTTGAAAAAACAATAATACACAACCACAAAAAGAGCAAGGGTAGCTATCCTATTTGCAAACAATGTGAACTTCAAGCCAAGACAAATCAAAAGAGATAAAGAATATCACTACATTCTTGTTAAGTGAAAACTCCAAGAAGAGAAAACAATGATAAATATATATGTACCAAATACAGGATCACCAAACTGTATAAAACAAATATTAAGTGACATGGAAAATCAAAAGAGAGCTAACATAATTGTAATGGATGACCTTAACAGTCCATATATAGATAGATCGACTAGACAAAATATCAATAAAGAAATATCAGAACTGAACCAAACCTGTGAACAAATGGGTTTAGTAGATATCTACAGAATGTTTCAACTCACATCAAAATACATATCCTTCAGCCGCAATGGGATGTGCATCAAAATAGATCACATACTAGTCCATGGAACATGTTTAATTAAATGCAACATAATTGAAATTATGCCACACATATTATCTGACCATAGTACAGTAAAATTGGAAATCAACAGCAAAAGAAACCACAAAACTCCATAAATATGTAGAAGTTAAATAACACCCTACTGAGCAACAAATGGGTCACAGATGAAGTTAAAGAGGAAATCAAACAGAATCTACAACTAGATGATAATGCCGATAAAACATAGTGAAATTTAAGGGACACGATGAAAGTAGTCCTAATAGGAAAATTTATATCAGTGAATATCCATATCAGGAAGTTGAATGAACTTAAATAAATAAAATAATCCCAAATCTCAAAATTCTAGGAAAAGAACAAGTCAAGCCTAAAGCTCATACAAGTGAAGATATTATAATGATCAGAATAAAAATTAATGCAATTGAGACTAAGAAAACAATACAAAAAACAATGAATCAAAGAGTTGGTTCTTTGAGAGATTACCAAAAATAATGATGAACTCCGAGCCAACCTTATCAAAAAAAGCTAAAAGAGACTAAAATTCATGCAATTAGGAATGAAAAAGGTGAAGTCACAACAGATCCTGCAGAATCCTAGAAGATTATCAATACCTAATTCAAGAACCTGTATTCTAAAAAAATGGAAAACACAGATAAAATGGTCAGATTCCTGAATACATATAAAATCAATCAGTAAGATATGAAAATTATAAACAAAGCAATATCACTCAATGAAGTGCATAATGTAATTTAAAAACTACAAACAAAGAAAAGCCCAAGTCCTGATGGACACACAGCTGAGTTCTGTAAGAAATTTAGAGAAGACCTAAAGCAATACTCCTCAAAATCCTTAATAAAATTGAAAAATAAGTAATACTCCCAAACTCATTTCTAGAAATAAGTATTACACTGATACCAAAGTCAGAGAAGGATCCAACCATAAAAAAAATAAAAAAGAACAACTACTGGTCAATCTCCCTAATGAACAGAGTGGGAAAAATCCTCAACAAATACTGGAAAACATAATGCAGCAAATCAACAAGATTATCCACCATGACCCAGTAGGATTCATCCTAGAAATGCAGGAATGATTCAACATATGCAAATCAGTAAACATAATACACCATATCAACAGAGCCATGGACAAAAATCACATGATCATCTAAATAGATGCAGCGAAGGCATTTGACGAAGTCCAACACCCATTCATAATAAAAACCCTACAGAAAATTGGAATAAATTGTCTTTATCTCAATCTTATATAAGCCATCAATGAAAAACCAATAGTAAACTTCATACTAAACAGACAAAAACTGAAACTTTCACTCTAAAATCAGAAACAAGAAAAGGATGCCCATTATCACAACTACTGCTCAATACAGTTCTTTAAACACTAGCTATGTCAATTAGACAAGAGAAAGAAATAAAATGAATAAAGATAGAAAATGACGAAGTTACATTATCATTATATGCAGATGACATGACAGGCTACATAAGAGATTCCAAAAACTCCACCAAGAGACTTTTAGATTTAATGAACAGATTCAGTAGCATAGTTGACACAAAACCAAGACCCAAAAATCAGTTACATTTCTATACACAGGTAACAAACTCACTGAGTAAAATTAGGGAGACAACACCCTTCACAATAATATCCAAAAAATGATATACTGAGGAATTGATCTAACAAAGTAAAAGTTTTCTACACTGAAATTTACATTATTCAAAAAAAAGAGATTAAAGAAGTTATCAGAAAATGACAAGATATTCCTTGCTCCTTAGTAGGAACAACCAATATAGTGAAAATGGCCATACTACCAAAATTGCTCTATAGATTAATGCAATTTGAATCAAAATACCATTAGCGTACCAGAAAGAACAAGTGGAACCAAAATTCAAGTGGAGCCAAAAGAGAACGAAAATACCAAAACGAATTCTGGGCGACAATGGCAAGTAAAGGAGCACCACAATCCCTGACTTGAAATTATACTACAGAGCCACTGTGATTAAAACAGCATGATAGGTCACCCACGGGCATCGGGAATCTGGGTGCACCATTTTGTGGAGAGTACGGGGGCTTCGGTGACTCAGGCAGTGAGAAATTTCTACTTAGAGAACGGAGCAGAGCGAGAAATCAGCAAGATGAAGTCATCCACAGCCCCGAGGCACCCGTCCACCCAGAGCGTCCTGTGGGAGCAGACTAACAACCATCCAGAAATTAAGACAGAAATCACCAGTAAACATGAAAAGCTGCTGTCTTTACTAAAAGATGTATATATTGATTCTAAAGATCCTGTGTTGCCCCAGAGGGCAAAAGATGCTGAAACAAAGCAAGAGCTAAAGGAATGCAGATTGCCAAAAGGCCATCGCGTTGGTATGAATATTAAGAACTTTCCCAAGGGCAACATTTCCATTGTAGTGGCCGTGACACAAGTCAATATTCATAAACTTTATCCAGAAACATAGACTGCTGAGAAAATAGCACAAGAATACCATTTAAAACTGGAAGATGTACATTCCCTTCTCAAGTATTTTGTTACTTTTGAAGCCAAGACCTTTTCTCCTGAAAACAAGAAAGCCAGAGAGTCAAAATGAAGAAAGTCATAAAATTACTTTGCTTATGTGAGCATTTCATTCCCTTACCCTGTTTATTTCCTTATTTTTAGCATATTATAGAAATTACTGCGTGAATAATGCTGGAAGCATACTATTTGAGAGTGTACTATTTATTGAGTTCTGTTGACTTTTCAGATTGTTTATAGAAAGTATTTTGGCTTTTTTAATCTTTAATTTGGTTTAGGCATAGTTCCTGTAGATATGTCGGTATGACTAATCGTATATACAAATTCATTATAAATGAGAGAAGTAACGTGCTATTTTGGGCATATGATAACAGTTTAAATGCTAAATATTTTTAAAAGCCACATGACCTTTGGTTCAGTAGAGTAACAAAATGAAAGAACTCTAATGAGTATAAATTTGTATTTTAAAACTGTAAGTCACTTAAAACCGTTTTGCTTTATGTAAACATCAGTAATTGAATCACAAGTACTGCTATTTCTGAGCCATCATGGTGGTTAGGTACCTGCAAACATGGCTTCTGTTATATGGTGTCACACAAAGTTAAAAAAAAAAAAAAAGCATGATTTTGGTGGGGGGGAAAGACCTGATGATAAATGGAATAAATTAGAAGACACAGAAACAACTCTAAATGCATTTAGCCACCTGATGTTTTACAAGGGGACCAAATACATTGACTGGAAGCAGGGTAGCCTCTTTAATAATGGTCCTGGAAAAACTGGCTCTCCACATGCCAAACTAAACTCAGGTCTATCACCATACACTAAACTAAAACCAAAGTGAATCAAAGATCTATATATTAGAACAGAAACACTAAATCTGCTGGAAGATAGAATAGGCAGAACTCTTGGAGACATAGCTGTATGCAAAGACTTCATGAAAAAATCCTGATTGCACAGGAATTATCCCAAAGAATCAACAAACGGGATCTCATATCATTAAAAAGATTTTGCATAGCAAAAAAATCATCAACAAAGTGAAAAGCCATTCCATAGAGTCAAAAAAAAAAAAATCAGACCTTCCAAATTTAAAGGCACAATCCAAAAATGTGTATCTGGATTATTTTCTCTAATTCTGTGAAACATGCTGTCAGAATTTTGATGGGGATTGCATTAAATCTGTAGAACAATTTTGGAAGTATGGTCATTTTCACTATATTGTTTTTCACAACCAAGATCAAGAGTTATGATTCCATTTTCTGATATCCTCTTAAATCTCCTTTTTAGAGTACTATTTTTTTTAACGTAAAGATCTTCTTTTTTACTTTCTTAATGAGACTGATTCCTAGGTATTTCACTTTTTTTTGGATGATATCATGAAAGGTGTTGTTTACCTAGCTTCTCTCTCAGTGAGTTTGTTATTCATAAATACACATTTTAAAACAAGGATACAAATAAATCTCTATGTCACAAAAGTAAATTGCATAATGCTAAAAAGTCTGTATAAAACATAAAGTTGTAAATTGTTAGAAGAAAACATTGTAGAACAACTCAAAATATCAGAATAAAAAAGAATTTTGTTAGCATGTATTTAAAGGACTTAGTAATAAATAACATGTTGTTAAATATATACATGCATAAAGTAAATATTCATGACAAAGTATGTCATACCAAGGAAGTCAAATAGATCACTTACTGAGAAGAGATATCTATCATCTTAAAGAGTATAAAAATACATATAATTGAACTGCACATACAAATCTATAAGATAAAATGTTAAAATAAAACAAAAGTATGGAGTATGAATAGGCAATTCATAGAAAAAAGTGGAGCCAATAAATATATGAAAATAAATATATGAAAATAAATTTAGTAATAGAATGCAATTTTCTACCCATAATTTTGAATAGAATTGGAAAGCCTAATACAGCCAAGTGTTGGCAAGAATATGGGGAAACAAAGTTTTTAACATATTGTTGTTATGAGTTAATCTTAAATGTCATTTCAGAGAACAGTTTAACCATTCTTGGAAAATTGGAGACAACCATATCCAATTATTGGAAAACTTTATGTCAGATTTGTACTGAAACACTGACTGTTCCTGGATCTCAGAGGCACTAGTTTTCAGACTGAAATTAGATGATCAATACTCTTGGATTTTCCTCTTATCAGTTACCATAATTGTGTTAGCTATTTTCTTCTTCTTCTCTCTCATATATATATATATATGTATAATACATTACATATTATACATACACATATTCAAGCATATACACATAATATATTATGCACATACATGTATATATTACATATGTATATAATATATATAATCTGCAAATAAAAATATAGACTTTTATATTCTAACTTCTTTAACTTTGATTTGACTCAATGGAAAAAATGCAAAAAGATGATCCAAATCTTAATTTGGAGTATTAAAACATATCAAATGAGTCAATTAGATAAAACTTTTAAAAATTTCAACACTCTCAGAAGTCAGTTTACTTAATATCCAATTTCATACTTCTGAGATAGTACTACAGTAATATATAATATCATCTAAGAAATAGCTCACTTAATATCCATTTCTTAGAGAATAACATTAGTTTCCTAGTGCTAATACAACAAAATACTACAAAATGTATTAATTAAAGCAGCAGATTTCTCTCATAGTCAAAATGCTAGAAGTCCAATAGTAGGGTGTAAAAGGGCCATAATTTATGGTATTTTCTTAGAATATACAGATTCTTACCTTTCCAATTCTCTGAAGAATTCTATTACAATCTCCATAAGGAGCAATTTCAACAAACATTTCTCAATTATTGATAGATGAAGTTGTCAAGAAGCCATGAAGAACAAATTTTGAAAA
The DNA here is from genome assembly GCA_004363535.1 of Dasyprocta punctata. NCBI lineage: Eukaryota > Metazoa > Chordata > Mammalia > Rodentia > Dasyproctidae > Dasyprocta > Dasyprocta punctata. The sequence goes on along the minus strand of RJWM01003621.1, from coordinate 51,746 downwards.
ATTTAGTAAATAAATTCATTCTAATTGACCTAAGTCAACCTCTAAATAAAACAATTTGAGATAGCACACTCTTTCCAATGATAAATAAAACTTTACTATTTACCAATTTATGTGTGGTCATAATATTATAAAGGAAGTTGCAACAAATGTCAATGAATCAGCATTATAAAAACTATAGTTTCTGTTTCCTCAATACAATAAAGCTGGAATTCCATAAATTGTTGCCTACATACTCATTTATTTGAATTCCTATGAAACAGATTCATGGGTCCAAGCGTAATAAAAATTAAAACATTTAAGTATACTTGCATACATACACAAAGATGTCTGTACAAGATTTGATTACAGTGTTTTTTGTTGTGGCAAAAGTGTCTATCATTAAAGAAGGAAATACCTTAATAAAATTGTATATCCAGGAAATGATATGCTATAGATATTAGAATCATCAAAGAGAATGAAGTTGTTTTCTTTGGCTGAGAGAGTATTAGAAGAAGTAATTAGGTATCTAACTGCATATAATACATAAAATATATATAAATATGAATAAAATATTTATCCTTGAATATTAAACACAATTTTTTAAACTACTTCAGAAAAAGGAGTTGGATGTATTAGACCACATTGCCTAGATTTTTCTTGCTTCCGCTACACATTTTCAATTAAAATGTACTAGTTTAAATGTAGAATGAATCTAAGGAAGTTATCCCAAAATAACTCTTTTAAAAAGTTATGAAGGTTCTTCAGAATTCCTGCAAAATAACTTACTCCTTTGATTTTAGCATTACATATTCCTTGAAATACTCTGCAATAGAATATATCTCTGCAAAAATGTACCATATCATGTCACACATGCATAAATACAAAAAAAGAATTGATTTCATGAACTGTACATATCTAAACTATAAAAAGACACTAGGGTCCAGGGAAAGTAAGGGACATAGATAACTGGGGGAAAAAAAACAAGTTAAGTATGCTAAGGAAATATATTTCACCCTTCAACTCAGACCAAATTCAATGTTGAGAATTCAGTAAATTATTTCCATTTTTAAAAGTTTTCTCCTGCAATTTCTAATACTACAGATGAGTCACAAGCCTAACAATGTGCTTAGTTGTAAAACCTGGTAGAAAGGGGAAAAAAGAATGAGATTCTGGGGAAACTGAATAGAAATCTCACTTAGACAAAAGCAGGGCTATTATGTCCTCAAATTTAAGAGCTTCAGATTCACTTACACATAATTTTCTTAAAAGCCTGCATCATTTTAATTTTATTGTAGTCATCACCTTCAGACACTGATTTTTTTGGAGAAGCAGTCACAGAAACCCAAAAAATCATGATCTGATGAAAATCCCAAAATAAACTACATTCCAGAAGCCAATTCTAAAAAACAAAAAATGTGTTAAAGACAGCAGTCCATTCTTCATTTTCTTATCGACTAAGAAATGTTGTACTGTATAATTCTAATGGAAAGGAGATGTTATAAAATAATAATCCTGTGAAGAGAAGTAATTGTTGAGTTTAAATGACACACAAATTAATTAAGAGGAAATGTAATGGGGCAATAGGAAGTATTTTGTATGTTAATCTAAATTAGAACAGTTATTTCATTTTTGCTTGTATGATATCAGTTAAAATAATTTGTGTTTATTTGCTTCCCACTTGTAACTTCATATTTAGGCTTCAGTATTGGATCAATGGAAGTCTGTAAATTTCATTTTCCCAGGTTATCTAACTAATAGCTTGTCTGAATACCTTATTAAGCAATCTATTTCTTCTCATTTATTTTAACGCTGACTTTGAATGACTAGTGATGTTGAACACTTTTTCATGTGTTAATGGTCATTTGTGTATTTCCTTTTGAGAAACACTATGTGGATTTATTACCCATTTTCAGTTGGATTACTTGTTCTTTACCGATTGAGTTTTTGGATACTTCTAGTTATTAACTCCCTGTCAGATGTATATATTGAGAATACTTCTACCCATTGTGCAGCCTGTCTCTACATTCTGCTAATTGATTCTTTTGCAATATAAAAGCTTTTTATTCCAAAAAAATCCCGCTTGTCAATTTTGTATCTATTTCTTGTACTTTTGAGATCCTTTCATTTGAGTATTTCCAGAAATTTTTCAAACATTTTTCTTGATATATTCCTTGATCTCTTCTTTGATCCATTTATCATTCAAAAATATTGTTTACTTTCCATTTACATATAGCTTTCAAAGTTTTGTCTTGTTATTAACTTCTAACTTCATTGCATTTTGTCTAAAAATGACACATAATATACCATCAATTTTTAAAATTTGGACTTATGGGATTTCATATTATTTATCTGGGAGAATGTCAACATGGTGATTAAAATGTGTATATTGTGACTTCTGGACAGAGTTTTTTTTTATTTTACAGAGAAAAAGCAATAAAAACAATGAATCAAAATTTCAATACAAGATAATACGAGAGTAACAGTGGCTAATATACTGAATATTGTTATCTTTAAAGTAGTTGCTTAGAATACAAGATATAGGCATGAAAAATTGATCAGACAAAATAGCTATATATTATAGAAATAATTCCTTTTCCCTTCTTTCTTTTCTGCTTTCCACTATCACAGTTTCTCTCTCCTTTTGAAAAGTTCCTTCCCATTTCACAATGTCTATTGTATATTTGGGATCTTTTTTACTCTTTCAGTTTCTCACACAGGGAAAAGATACAATCTTTACACATGAGAGTTTGATTTATTTCACTTATGAGTGTGATTTCAAATTGCATTCATTTACCAATAAAGCTCTTGAATTTTTCCTCTTTGTGACTGAGTAGTATTCCATTGTATAAAAACACCACATTTTTTAACCCATTCCTCAGTGGATAGGCATTTGAGTTGTTTCCAATTTTTAAAAATTTTGCTGCTATAAACATGGGTGCACATATCTCGCTGTGATATGATGTTTTTAATTATTCTGGGAAGATAACCAGAGGGGAATAGCTATGTCAAATGGAACCACTAATCCTAGTTTTTGCAGGAATCTCCACACTAATTTCTACAGTGGTTGCACCAGTCTACACTGCCACAAACACTGGAAAAGGGTTCCTGTTTCCCCACACTCCCTCTGCCCCCAGCGTTTGTTAGTGGTTGATTTCTTGACGATAGCCACAGAATGTTTTATGTATATCTCTTAAGTCCATTTTGTCTGGGGTAAAATTTAACTCTGTTACTCTGTTGAGTTTTCTGTCTGGATGATCTGTCCATGTTCAAGAGAAGGGTGTTAAATGTTCAATGTTTTCTGTACTGGAGTGCATCTCTTCACTTAGGTCTATCAATACTTGTTTTATTTGCTTGGTCGCTCTGATATAAATTGTCCGTGTGTGTGTGTGTGTAGAATTGTTATTACTTCTTGAGGAATTGGCTCTTCAGTATCACAAAATGTTTTTCTTTGTTGCTTTATGCAGCTGTTGATTCATAGTCTACTTTATCTGACAGTAGTATGGCTATTCCTAGTTTCTTTATGATTCTATTTGCATGAAATATTTTTGTTTTGTCCCTTCACTGTCATTCATCTTTGGACAAGAAGTGTTACTTGTCAGCACCAGAGAATGGGGCCTTGTTTTTTGCAGTTCATTAATTTACTCTATGTCCTTGTACAGAGAATTTAATCCATTCATATTTAAGTAATTCTTGATAAGTGAAGTCTCCTTATGCACATTATGTGGCTTTTCTAGGTTTGTTGCAATGTAACTTTTACAATCTTTCTTTATGGTTCATGCTCCTAGCCTAGTTTATTACAAGTTTTTACCATAAGATTTTCTAAATAACTGTTGATTATTATGAGCTATTTTGAAATGATAGCAACTTAACATGATAGTAAAATAAGAAGAAAAGCAAATAAAAAAACAAAAACATTTTACTAACCACAAAACTGTTCTCCCTGATTTCTTTCTAATGAATAGTATGAACTTTTGAATACATATTTCATATTTTCTGTAGTGCTACTACTTAGTGTATTCACACAGTTATAATTTGAATTGCTTTAATTTTCATTTATGCTAAGCATTTGAGTGGTTTATATACCACATAATATTATAGAATTCGGAATTTTTTACTATATCCACTCTTATCAGTGAATTTTTTATCTTCCTATCTGTATTAATCACCTTGCCTATTGCCAGGACACAATGCCCACCACCCACAAATTAAAGGAAGACAGGTTTAAGTTAGCTCATTATTTCAGGGTGTTCAGTGCATGGTCGGCAGGCTCCAAGGCAGGAAACTCATGGTGGAAGAGCATGGTGAAGCTGAACTCTTCAGTTCGTGGTAGCCAGGAGCAGAGCAAGGAAGGCAATGTGTCCCAAGTCCATGACTGCATGACCTACCCACATACACGCAGACTTGTCTTCCACTAATCCCCTGGGCAACTCTGACATGACTAAGCTTATTTTTGTCTTATTCATTAATGTCTTTATTTCTGTATGAAGAACTTTTTTTTATCATTTCTTGTTGAACAGATCTGGTGAAGATGTAATCGTATCCCCTTCAATTTGGGAAAACCCCTATCCTCCTTTCTCTTCATTTCTTAATCTCTACTGGGTAAAATCTCATACCACTCTCTTCTGGTCTGCTAAATTCTCTGCCAAGTCTTTTCTCCTGTGAATTTTGGAATTCCATAAATTATTTAACTCTTTTACCTCACATCTTGGAAAATTTTCTCTTTCAGCACTGAGCTTGATTATAATATGCCTTGGGTAGTAAATATTTCCAACTCCATTTTGTACACCTGACCACAAAATCGTTATGTAACTTCTTAAAGTTGTCTGAGTAGAAAATTGCCTCTTTCCACCATGTTGTGCTTTTCCATTTAACATTTTACGTCAGAAGCAAAAAAGGATCAGAAATATCTTTTTCTATAAAGTGTACCAACTAAACCATGATTTGAATTTCTGTGGAGACAGTATCACATGTAATCTCACCAAAGCTTTCGCAAATTTTTTAGCTGTGTTTTACTGACCTACCTGTGTGACCAGTACTTTAACACCTACATTAACATGAAACAATTTAGTAGTTTATAAGAGTAAAACTTATTTTATTATAACTTCTGACAACTCAAATGCATTCCCATGTCTCATTAGCATGTGAAACTCAAAATCTCAGTCTCCCAACTTAAAATTTGCCACACAGAAGAAATATTTTTTGTTAAGCACTGCTATTTTTTTAAATCAAGAAATAAACATTAACTAACAAACAGTTATCTAGAACTCTATGATGCAAAGGAAAATGTTCAAATGTTTGTTTCCTACTCTTTTAGTGCTTTCCAAATTTCTTACTCTGTGTCATGTTATGCAATTGGGGTAATTTTTACCAAGAGTGATAAAGAAAATAAAGGTGTATGATATTAGAAAGAGGGAGTAAAAGAAAATAAGGTATATCTTTCTGACTAACTTGCTTTCTAGTACTTCTGTAATTTTATTTTGTGTATCAAAGTACAGTTTCCAAATATTCTTAAAGATAATAATGACTTTGTGCTTAGAAAAACACTAAGTGTATAGCGTTTGCTGTGAAATTCTGATTCAGTAATCTGAAAAGGAAGGTTAGACAATCTTTGTTTTTAACCAGTATGCTCACTATGCTTACTGTCAAAAATTGTTAAATATTTGTGGATCATATATATGCTATGTCATATATATATTATATATATATATATATATTTCTGTTAGAGGGTTTCATTAAAATAACATTTGGAATATCATACTCATGCTAGACTGACAAGAGAGTTAAGCAGTGTTACCTAGGATCCATATCTTCCTCTGCAAAGAACCAGAAAAACAAATAAGCGCATCTTGAGCAGAGTTTTCCTGGAAGTCAGCAACCATGAGACAGAAATACTGCAAGATAATGAGAAGGGATAGCAACATGGAGATGAAATGAATTGAACCAGCAGTTCTGATCATGTTTCTTCACCTGCAGGAACTGTTTGTTAGAAGCAAAAAAAAATGAGAAGAGCTACCCCATAGGATTCCTCACTGTTGGTGCTAGCAGTTTCAGCGAGTGGGATGTTATTCCACAATGACCAGGTTTGGAGCCCAGTTAAGCAATGTACTTGGAATCTGTACCACTGATTTATTTCTAAGATGGAATTTTCACTATCTTCCCTCCAAACTGTAGAGTCAAGGTTGTTTCAGTACCACATTTGTGGGCAGAGTTCAATGCAAGGTCATCTCAAACTTTGCCATGTTCCGTGATATACATCTAGACACGGCCACAATCATGGCTAGCCTGCAAGCCTATTAGGTCTGAGGGCAGGTCACACTATGTAGCTCAGGCCGGTCTTGGCACTCGCGTTGTAGCCCAAACTGGCTTTAAACTCACAACGCTCCTCCTACCTCAGCCTCCCGAGTGCTGGAATTAAAGGCGTGTACCACCACACCTGCCTTCTCACAAGTCTTTTAACATGTACCATAGTAGAAGTTTTAGCCAGAGAACCTCAACAGTAGAAAGAATTTAAAAGCATATAAACAAGAAGGTAAATAAAACTATCCCTGATATCATTCTACTTATAGAAAAACCTAAACATTACACCACAAGATTCCTAGAACTGAAAAAATATCCAATAAATTTTTGAATATAAAATTAACATATACAAATCATTGGATTTTATGCATACTCATAAGGAGCTTATTGAGAAATAAATAATGAAATCAATCCCATTAACAATAACTGCAAGAAGAAAAATGAAACAAATAAACAAAACCTAAGAATTAAAATTAAGCAAGCAAGTAAAACACATTTACAAAGAACCCTGAAGAAAACATTAAAACAATTGAAAAAGTCTTACAGAAAATGACCAGACCTTCCATATTCATGAATTGGAAAAATTAATACTGTTAAAATATTCATATACAATTAGCAATTTACTGCTTGTATTCAATTTCCATCAAAAAAAGTCAATGACATTTTTCACAGAACTAGCAAAACAATTTTAAAATTCATATGAAAGCATAAAAATTCTGAGCAGCCATTGTAATCTCGAATAAAGATGGAGACACCACAATGTCTAATTTCAAATTGTCTTGCAGAACTATAATAACCAAAACAGTATGGTACTGATATAAAAGGACACATAGACCAATGAAACTAAATAAAGATCTTATAAATACACTCACATATCTATGCCAAACTGATTGAAGCTAAAAGTCCCACACATAAACAAGAGAAAGGAAGTCTCTTCAATAAATAGTATGAAGAAAACTGGACATCCAAATACAGAACATTGAATTAGACCACTCACTGTCTCATTTCATAAAAAATCTGCTCAAAATTATCAACAACTAAATGGTGCCCAGAAACTATGAAAAAACTACAAGAAAAAAGGTGGAAACTATTGAAACATCACTAAATTTCGTATGCAATGATTTGGGTGATCAATTCCAAAAGTTAAAATAGATAAATGGGATTATATCAAACTGTGAGAATTCTACCCATTAAAAGAAACAATTGACAGAGTAAAGAAATAGCCTATTAAATGGAAGAAAATGTTTGCAAACTATATGACAAAAGATTAATATCCAGAAAATACAAATAGCTCAAAAATTGACAAAAAAATCTTAATAGTCTTATTTAAACTGAGGAAAAATCTGAATAAACATTTCTTAAAAGAAGAAATACAAATGGCCACCAAATATACAAAATAATACTAAGTATCTTTACCCATAAGGAAAACACAGATCAAGGCCCCAATGAGATATGATACCATACCAGGTAATGGCTATTATGAATAAAGGAATAGCTATTAGTAAGATTGGGAAGAAAAGAAAGCTCTATGATTTTAGTGAAATGCAAATGCAGCCAGTCTTTGTGAAATATACTATTGAGGCTTCTCAAAAATACTAAATATAGTTACTGAATTTCTGCCTACATACTGAAAGATAATGCAACCATCGTATTAAGGAGATATTGCACTCCCATGTGAAATACAGCATTGTGCAGGATAGCCAAGATACAGAATTCCTGTAGGTGCACATCGAGGGATGTAAAGATAAAGAAAATGTGGTACACTTGAACAATAAAATATTGCTTGACCATAAAAAATAAATTTTACCATTAGCTTCAAAATGGATGTAACAGGGACCAAGGATATAGTTCTGTGGTATAAGTGACTGCTGGGCAAGCACAAGGTCCTGAATTTGATTCCTGGTACTCCTTCCTCCTTCCTCCCCAATAAATGGATGTAACTGGAAGACATATATTAAATAAAATGTCAGAGAGAAAGAGACACAATTATATGTTTTCTTCTCTCTTAAAAAGGCTAAAAACACTCATTCTGAGTGTAGGATATAATTGCTAGAGGTTGGGGAGTATGGGAAAGAGGGAACATAGAGAGTGGATAACAGCTACCAAAACACGGTTAGATATAAGAAATATGTTTCAGTGTTCCACAGCTCATTGACTTGACTATACTTCACAATAAGCTGTAAGGAGCTAAAAGTTTCCAAACGTAAGTAATAACAAGATAAAAATGAAAATCACCCCAAATGATCAGCATAGATTGTTAAAATAGTGCTCTATCCCCAAAATACAGTATATAAAGTTATTGCAAGCTGTTTAAAAAGGAAAACAAAATTTTGCATTTGAAGTTCAGACAGAGGTTTGGTAACATGTGACAGCAGAGAGTTCAGCAGTGGTCTTATAGTGTCCCCCCTCTCCTTGTTCTGCTCTTTCCCCAACTCCATTATAAAGATTAAAACACAATTTCACTATTATTGATGTCCCAACAAGAAATACATCCAGAGACCTGTTCCACCCCCTTAGATTACAGAAGAGAGAGGGAAGAACATGGGTTAAATTAACCAGATTATTGGAGATAAAGTAAAAACCATGACTCCCAGGGCTGGGTAGAACCTGCAATTTACATCTTTCCTTGGAGTTGATGCTTATAAATACTTCCTAAGTTAACAGATGATTAAATGGTGTATACCTTTTGAACAAATATGAAAAGAAAAAGGCCTGTTCACCTTTTAACTAGATCTGTCATTTAAGGTAAGAGCACTTTTAATGTATGGATTATGAATAAAATTATCTTCTCTGTCCACCTCACGGGGTCATTGTATTTAAAGACTATGAATTAACAGGAAGATTCTAAAGACAATTCTGCTGAAGCTCTGAATTGCTTACTTCCTCTCTATGCAGATCAAGCCTGGTAAGTTATTCATCCTATTTTAGACTGAATTCTCTCATAGGGAAAATAACATCTAGGTTCAGGGTACCCTTAAGAATTAATGTGTAAAAATTAAACAGATAATCTATAAATGAATTATTTGGATCATTATTAGGGTTATTAATTTAAAATATCATTAATAGATAAAACATTGCTATTCATAGCCTAGATTTAGAAAGACTGCTCTTCCCTCAGATACAGCAGAGAAGGACTAGCAGTTTGTTAAGCAAACTAACAAGAAGAATACCATCGCAGGGAAATATACTTTTTACATACTTCTACCAAGCTCATTTTCTCAGATACGAAGGCATGAAGCAAGAAAGACTAGAAAATAGAATTTAACTTCACTAGGATATGATAATATTAAAAATGATTCTGTTTACCTGAGTTTTTAAATTATTGTTCATTTTCTCCTTATTTCAGAATAGTCTGTGTTGATTTTTATGATACAGTACACAGAATGTGTTTTTTGGAAACATTTTTTCTAAAAATAAATAGATAAAAACAGAGTTTAATAAGACAAGAGTATTTCCCATTTTAGAGATTTAATTCTAAGTTGTTTAGTATATGAAATATTTTTTACTGAAGAGGCAAAATTCTTTACTTCATTTGAAGTTAGAATCATAGCCTCAAAATGAATTCTGAGTTTATCTTCTGGACATCTTCAGGTCACATGCTCCAAAAATTACTTTGCAGTCAGGTTGTCTATGAAACTTTAGGTTAGCAGTATTATTATGCTTACAGAAAAAGTGTTACTATAAAAAAATCAAAATAAGTCTCATGAATGTAAAAGGAAACATACACTTCCTAACTTAGTAAAAGCTGAAGATAAATTGATAGACATCAATCTCTGAAAAGGGAAAATGCAAAAGGCTAATAAAAATGACAGTATGTTTCAGTTCATTAGTAATCAGAGAAAATAAAATCAGAAGTATATGAAATTCCATCTTTCCTTCATTAATTTGTCAAAATTTTAAAAAGTACAAATATTAACAAGGATATAAAGAAGAATAAATTTGTTCTGCCAATAATTTGATGCTTAGTGACTAAAGTATTTTTCTCTAAACTGATTTTTAGAATAAACCATAGTACTGAAAAATATAAAATTATGTAATATTTAATATATTCGATGAATGAAAATTTTTTATTATTTCAGTGGAAGTATAAAATAATTTTTTCAATGCTGTTTGAAAAATGAAATCCTTCAAACTTTGAAATCATTTTTGTGTACTTTGAGACCACAAGAAAAAATAGTGTTTCTGCATTTATTATTAAAGTATCTTAAAGTAGGAACTCAAATAATTATTCTGCAACATATTTGTATAGCTGAATCATTTTGTTAGATCTAATTATCCCTAATTATTTTCTGAGAAACATCTTTCTTCTTATTGTTTAAATTCATTTTCTTATAAAATTACCTTCAAATGTCTCCAGTGATGATCCATGCTTAAAAAGTTATCATTGATGTTGAGCTTTCTTGACTAAATTTTAAAAACCCCTCATAAAATTCTCAAACATTGTATCTAGACAAATAAATTTCTAAATATTTAATTTGGTTCCATTAATAAAATGCATAATGTAATCGTTTTTAGAGCTAATTTTATGTGTGAAACCTTTAAATGGTATTATTCAGCTCTTTTAAACTTTCTTATGTCATTGATAGTGGACATATTAACAATTATTGCACAAAACTTTTGCCTCAATGAAGCAAGAGAAACCAGCTGTATGACTCTCTTTTTTGTCATGATTGCTCTATTATTTCCAAATAAACATTTTCCATTAAAACTAAAATCTGAAGTTTTGTGCTAATAATTTTCTGGACAATGTTTCATGTTTATATCTTATACCCTAAACAACAGCTGTGAATATAACAATATGCAATGTGCTGATAATTGTTACTCTCCTATTGGCTGGTTGTGAAATTGTTTTACCTTAATTTCTTACTTTTCTTCAGTTTGAAATAAAAAAAAATAAAGATACATATTATAAATTCAAAAAAAAACAATTATTGCCATGTATTTCCTAACTGTAGAAAAAAATTAAAACATGAGCAAAAAACAGTATTTAAAAAAACAGTAATTTAATCTGCATAAAACGTCATGCTTTCCAGAATAATGTGCTTCATTCATTCTCCAGGTATACTTGAGTCTATAAAAATGTCATTTTAAGTGTTGTTTTCTTAATGTAACTAAGTATTAACTTTTGAAATAGTAGTTGATTTTTTTCACTCACTCATGTCTTTGTACTTCATGAGATTATGTTATTTTTGTGGCTTCAATACTGGGTGAAAAGCACCAACAAACACATGGTACCAGTCTTAAGACTGCCATAAATTTTCTTGAAAGGGAAATTCAGTAGATTGAATTAAATATATAGTTTCATTCTTTAAATCACTTATTCTAAAACAGATTATTTCAAAGTAAATAGTCCTTGCCAAACAAACCAAGTAGATATACAGAAGGCATATGAGTTGACAAAATCACTACACAAACCACTTTCTATGGCTCTACTTGTATTCACTGAACATCCTTCACGTGTATTTAAGATACTCTTTCTGCTCCTTCCCACCCTCCTGATAAGGTGACTTTCTAATTTCATGCAAGTGGACAAAACCAAGGAACAGTGTCAGACATCCCCCTCTGCAATGGAAGACTGGCAGGAGTTAGCAATCTTACGCCCTACTAACCAATCACTTTGTTCTATCATGAAGCATTCTACATAATGTCCTTGAAAAGAAGCCATTAGTCATGTTATATGTGAAATAAATCAGGAAAACAAGAGACGGTTTTCAGATTTAACTGTCAACTAAAGGCAGAACTCTGTTAACATTCACTTATATCAAATATGCATAGAGCCATGAGAGCAGCTGGCAGTATTAAAAAAAAATAGTTAACAAAACCATGCTGGTTTTTATCAAGGCAACTTATAGTGATACTTTTTAAAAAATGAAAAACCGGGTATGTGGGTGGCATAGAACTCCAAGCCCTGCACTCTGGAAGACTGAGGCAGAAGAATCATAAGTTTTAGCCCAACCTGGGTAATTCACCAACCTAGTGAAACCCTGTCTTAAAATAAAAAATACATGGAGTAGGTGTGTGAAGGCCTTGTGCTCTAACCACAGCATCATAAGAGAAAGAAAAAGAAGAGAGAGAGAGAGAGAGAGAGAGAGAGAGAGAGAGAGAGAGAGAGAGAGGAAAAGAAAAGAAAGGAAAAGAAAAGAAAAGAAAAGAAAAGAAAAGAGGAAAGAAAATAAATCCAGGACATATACTAAATCAATCAGGGTATGTAAACCACATTGGTAAAGATGCATTCTTGGAAATAAATGAGGATATTTGGTCTCCTCAAAACTGAAATTGTATACTCTGTAATCCAACTCTTCTTATAGCCATTAGGAATCATTTTACCTGAGAGCATAAGGAAAGAAAGGCTCTAATTGTGCAAGGGTAAGCAGAAACATTGAAATAACACCCAGGATTTGGAGGCAGATTTATTTAATGTCAGATGGGCACTGACTCGGAATCAACTGTTCCTCAAAATGTCAGGCCCTGCTCTCTGGTAGTCTAAGGTTTATATGGGATAAGCAATCAAGAAGTACAGAGCCAGAATGGCTGGTCGATTGGGAACTGGTTCTCACAATATGCATCATAGCTATGAATCACAGTGACCTGCCATTTCTAAGAGACAGAAGCACCTGGAACTGCAACAGGAACTATTATCTGGACAACTAAAGTATACTGGCTGGGGAGGGATGGCATTTTCTGCTACAATTGTGTATGTGTGTTATGCAGCATGATAGACTATGCCAGATGATGGTCCATCATATAAGTTAAAATTCCTTTTAATAGGAAACAATATAAAATTATATACGCCTTATGATAATGCTCACACAAACATTAAAAATTCACTAAAGTCTAATAAATGACTAATAAATATTATCTATTTTGTTATTGTTTTTGTTCAGTGCCAAGGAATAAATCCAGGGCCTTGCACATGATAGGAAAGCACTATACCACAGAATCACGTTTCCAACTCACAAACATTATTTATGAACAAATATATTCTAGTGAAGCTGTAAATGCATAATAGTAAAGTTAAAGACCAAATTCATCATAATGACACCCCTGAACAAGAAGAGAGAATGAACCTGAGAAGGCATATCCCAGTTTCAATTGTATGCAAAATAAGTAGAATATAGTCTACACAAATATCTATTATTTCTGAATGAAACTACTTTATTTCATGCTTTTGTTTTCAAATTTTGCTCTGGAATGCACAGACACAAAATGACATAATCAGCAGTATTCAGTTTGATCTGAAATAGCTTTATTACATAATGAGTTTGCCTAAAAAATTTCATGCTGCCATTGCTAACGCCAAAGGGATTAAAACCATAAAAATTGAAACTTGGCACTGTCTTAAAGAACTTTTAATGAATATAAATATGAAAGAAAGTATATAAGCATCAAAAGACATTTCTGGCTTCCTTATCCATAAGACATTTTAGTATAGTAGAGGAGAGATGGAAACTTACAAAATTTGACTTAAATTAGGCATTAGTTGCGTTAGTTAGATATTGATTGCATTAAGAAAACTATAGCTTAGTCGTTCAAATGACAATAGATGAATTATAATTGATGTTAAAATCATACTTTATTAAATATGGTTTCAAATAATGTCTCAAGCTTTCTTGTACTTGGAGAAATACCAGTTTATGAGATATTATAAAAAGGATTGATTTACAGGTTTATATGCCTTTAATCTAATGAGACTCATCTTTGAAATCTGATTAAAACTTTCCAATCCATAAAACACTGTAAAAGAAAACTGTGAAGCAGGGTAAACACACATTTCAAAGAACTGATGAGACTGCAAATCACTTATCCATCACTCTCGAGTTACCATGATAATGTTTAGCACATTCATAGTGTTTTCTAACTTCAAAGAGCCTACAAAATTTAACTAATTAATCCTTACACCACCCAGATAAAAAGTGATGATACCCCTTGAAGAGAACATCTAACTATATAATTGACACTTCTTTATATAGAATTCAGCATATATGTTGTGTTGTGTTTTGCTATCTTTCTATTTCAATAAATCTTCAGAGTGATGATAGCCATATGTGAGTATGTAATGCATAGCTATCCATTGTGAATAAAATGATGTACACTTCTCTCAATCTGCAACTAAAAGCTAACAAAGAAAGATATATGTACAGCCAACACATGAAAAACATCTGCTACATTCTGCTGTGTTTTGTTTTCTCATTCATTTTACATCTTATTCTCAGTTATTCTGGAGTGGACTTGTTATACTTGAACAGACTAAAACATTTCAATGCAGGAGATCTAATTCTTTTGCTAACTTTTATAATTATTTTTATTTATTCTGAAATGAAATGTAGTTAAAATAGAAGTATACAAATTATGCTTAAGAGAAGACCATATGGGAAAACTTCACCTAAATGAAAGAATATTTAAGCATTTTATTAAGAATTCTTTGTATTATGATTCCCTTTTCTCTGCAGGTAGCTACCTACAGGGGTCTGCCAAAACAAATCTATTCCTGCAGTAAAGGCCAACACTGGGTCACTTAGAAGGGAATGCTTTCTGCCTAAAAAGTACTGTACATCATTTCCCTAAAATAGGATAACTCTCTTTCCAGTTTTGGAATTTAACTGAAAATTTATTTGAAAATTAACACTTTTACTTTTTATTACATTGAAATTGTGGTTACATTCTAATGACTTTTCCTACATTTAATCTCTATAAATGGCTAAAATTACCAAGATGTGTCACACAAAAGCAACAATTTTGCAAGACCATCCAATACGTACATGCACCTTACTTTTAAAATTCTCTATGTAGGGCTGGGGATATGGCCCAGTGGCATAAGGGCCTGCCTGGCAAGTGCAAGGTCCTGAGTTCAATTTCCAATACCAAACAAAAAACTTTTATTTTCTCTGGTGTATTACACAAATTCATTTTGTTTTGCCATTTTGGGAAAGATGACCACAGTTGTGTTTCACCTAATGCAGAGTTTGTAAACAAAAACAAAATTTTGTCAAAAGCTTTTGTTTCTGAATCAAATTGTCTGCAAACAAAATCGGTCATGAGCTGAGATATCACTGTACTCTATTTGCATTTTGGTTATAGGTATCATTATTTAGAAAGCGTATTTTACAAATTCCCTAGAACATCACTGGAAAAAGTGTGCATGTAAATAAATACATAAATAAGTGCATAATGCCAGAAACATAGTTTCTCGATGCATACATTTTTTTAAAACTAAAACTATATAGCAAATATGTTCAACTTTGTTTTTGATTGAATATATCCATAGATTTAATTTAATTTCATCAATGAACAGATAAATAAAAATGGAAAATATCATTTGTTATCAGAATAGAGAAAAGGCTATCCAACCCTTAGTACCAGACTCGTCGTGGAAAGGAAAAACACATCTAACATTTGAGACCAGACTTTTCACTGATAAATTACACACATGATAATATCAGCCTAATGAAAGCCACTCTTCTGGGGACAACACTGCTAAGAGTTTGAGAGTGCACCCTAATGACTGTCTGTTGGATTCCTGGCACAAGCATCAAACCAATTTTAATATTTAAAGGGTTTTCTGCTATAAAATCTGACCCAATATATCATCCAGTTGTGAGATATTTTTAAAACTCTGGCATGCAAATAAGTAAGATGGTGGTACTTCAAGAAAAAGTAATTTGCATTTGCATTAAAGCGTGTCTGAAAATGAACTTTTCCATAGTATGGTTGTGCATTTCAGCAAGTTTTTTTTTTCCTTTGAAAATGTATTTTTTAATTCTTTAAATTTTAGTTAAGCTTATTAGTATTGTGTGTGTAGTACATAATGCTTACATTCCTTGTGGGAAGGTGATATATGTACATAATGCATCTTAAATCATTTTCATCCCTTTCCCCTTCCTCCTTCCCCCTTCACCATCTCTTGATCCCCTCCTTTTATTTTTGGAGATACCCGCAGTACGCAATCCTTGCATTCCTTGCGTGGAGTTTGTGCATGTACATAACAAATCTCAATTCTTTTTTTTCATTCCCTGTTCCTTTCCTACCTTCCATCCCTCACTCTCTTGATCCCTTTCCTGTTTGAGAATGATCATCTCCCTACTCTCTATCTTCTATTATCCATCCTTTATTTTCTACCTTTTATCTATCTTTTATCACCTACCTTTCATTTCGCTCTTTACGTTTACTCTGAATTTCTCATATTAAAGAAGTCATGTGACATTTGAGCTTGTGTGCATCAATTTCCCTTAATATTATGGCCTCATTGTGCACCCGATATCTTACAAATGATTCATATTTTTTTTATTTAAGAGAGAAAAACACATATAAGAAAGACAAAAAGCAAAAGAGACAAACAAACAACAACAGCAAATCCACAACAGTAACATTATAGGTTTACAAAACAGGATGATAGGAACTTGACAATGGTTGCAATATTGCTTATCGTTACCTTCAGAATGGTTGTTTACATTAACAGATATAGACATGTAAAGTTGATCTAACCATGAGTATTAACTGATCTTAATAACTAATACATTCAGCAGTACAGTCATTTCAGTTATCTTACATACACATATATACAGATTTATGTCTTATCTTTATGGCAGAGTAGTACTGTATTTGTGTAAGAAACACATTTTTATTTGTTTTGTTTTCTTTTATTAGTATATGACTACAGTACATGATGCTTACATTCATCTTGGGGAGTGAGTACATGTTTGTAATACAGTTTGTTTCATTTTTAGTCTTCTTACCTTTCCCACCTACTTCCCTCCCTTCTAAATCTTTTCCCAGAAAATCTTTTATTGTTAAGTGCAGATTTATCTCTACAAATTATTTGTAGCTCTTGAACCTGTAAGAAAATACTGATCCTGCAAGATTTGCTTGTGAGAAATCCAACATAGAAATCTGACAGAACAGCAATGAGACAAGAATTTAGGTCTTGTGAAATGGTGTAGCCTGGAGAGAAGAGGGAGCACTATTTCTTCTCTCTGGGTCTCTAATTTGTGATAAGGCAAGGTACAAAATGATTACAAGTAAGAGCTAAATAAAGAAGAATTCCGTCTCTGGTGTCCAATTTGTTGCTTTGTACCTTGTAAACTCTTTATACCATCTCTAAGACTTCATTAAAATGTATTAACCATTAGAACCTGATTTTTCTCTACCAAGTGGAAGGCACCCATGCAGTAGCTGCTTGGGGAATCTGGTCTGAAAATAGACTCAAATGACCTGCATCTGGGTGGGCTGTGACACAGTGTCAGATTTCCTGCCTCAGACAAATATTACAACCTCAGCAATTCCTGAAAATATGAGGAGAAATTGCTTAATCAATCCTTGAAAAGAAATTTTTTTAAAAAATCACAAACTATGGTGTCCAGAGCAGAAAAGTAAGATCAAACACATACATCTATGTCTGAGGTTTTAGTATGTCCACCAATATCCCAAATCAAAACTGTACTATAAGAAATGTGAGCTCAGTTAAATAAAAACTACACAATTCCCAATTGTTTTCCATCATTATTGAAAATAAATATTTAATTTTATAAGATTAATTTTATAAGATTATTTTAACTTCTATAAAGCTTATTTAATTAAATTTGGATAAAGAAATGTTTGTTTCATGTAGGGTTTTTTTATGTTAATATTTTGAAATTCGACACCTTTAATCCCAGCACCCTGGAGGCTGAGGCAGGAGGATCATTATAAATTTGAGACCAGCCTGGGCTACAAAGTGAGTTCAAGGTCAGCCGGAACTGCATAATGAGACCCTGTCTCAAAAAATAGGGCTGGGGATTTAGCTCAGTGGCTTAAGCACCTGCCTGGCAGGCGGGAGGTTTTGAGTTTGATCCTCAGTACAAAAAAAAAAAAAAAAAAAAAAAAAAAAAAAAAAA
>RJWM01003621.1:0-33500 GCA_004363535.1 Dasyprocta punctata | reverse complement strand
TGTTTCTGACACTTGCCAAATCTTGTGCAAAAACATAAAACCTAAATACACTGAAGGATGAAATAAAGAATCTGTATAAATGACCACATGATGAATTTTTGAGTCTCCATTTTCATAGTTTTCATCAATATATTTTTTTAATTTTAACCTTAAACTGCAATATTTTCTTTAAACTGGAATATTGAGTATGATTTCTTCTATTAATATCAAACATTGATGTCTTTTCTGGGTTTTTTTGTAGTTCACGTATATCATTCTTTTAGTAAATAGAAATTTAATTTATTCGAGCACATATTTGCTTCCCATCTTACCTTGCTGTTTGATCTCATAGCACACTATCTTTTCATAGACTCATGCACTTTTGATTCTGTTTAGTTTTTCTGCTGAATAAAGGGAATTTATGTGACTTCATAACTCTTTTGGGAGGAAATCTCGAAACTAAGTTCTTCCATTCTATTTTTAAGTCACCATCAACCAAATGCATAAAAATGTGGCTCAAAAGTAACTAGAGCTGTTGATAATTCATGTTCTCCTGGGTCTAAGTGTCTCTTATAATATTAACTAGAACTGCTCTAGATCATGACAATATTAATAAAAATTAGAGTAAAAGATCCTTGGAATTGATTATGGTGACTATGTGCAAATATAAAGACTGAAAAAGATAATGGAAGAAACCTTCACTACAAGACTAGTGAAATATATATGATGCTTTTTTTTTTCATCCAAATTACATACATCTTTTCAAACGGAACAACTCCTAATATATTTTTGGGTACTTTTTCTGCAATTATGCTAACAAGTATCATGCTGAGAAAGAATTAGTCCTGATGGACAATCAAAGACAATGCTTCCTCCCTGGTAAAAGGTGAGAAAGATATAGGCATCCTAGTTGCAGTTATTAGGCATAGCTGCAGGAGGTCCATCTGACCGGTGAGTGATCACGTTAAGAGTTCCTGAAACTAAAGAGATAACCCAAGCACTACTGCTGCCTCCTCAGTGCATCAGAGTTGTAACACCTTGGGCTAAGCCAGTGGAAACCAGGCTGCACACATTTCCCTGACAGTTCGGTTTAGTGCTCATCCATCAGTTTGACAGCCATGACACCTGGCCAGGTAAAGCCTCCCAGGGGGATGACACATTTGGGATAGCAGCAGGACACAGAAACCTGCAAAATCTGAAAGAACAGAAAACATCTTTCAAAATAAAAATCAGAAAAAGCCTACCCACTTTGGCCCATACAGACAGAGAAGGAAAGAGAAAAAGACAGTATCTTTAATGCCAGATTGCATTGTGCTACATTGAATCCCCTTTAAAATCCCATATAGTAGCCAGTATAACAAAGTGGTAGAAATGATTGGAAAAATTTTAATGATATTGTTATTGATGATTATGATACATTTTCACATATCAGTTAGCCTTTCATTCAGTATTGACTTCTGAGATATTTTTCTTAATATCAAAGTCTGAAATCTGTAAGTCAGGTGATATTTATTTTCTTTCTATGGTTGATTATTTGCATTAAATATCAAAATTCAGTCACAGCACCCTCAAAATATTTAAGTAGCTTAAACAGTGTGTGTTAGCCCATATATATATATATATATATATATATATATATATATATATGATATTAACATGAGAAAACTCCAGGTCTCCAAATGAACTAATCATATAATGCTAAATAAACATGCCTAAGTCTGAGGAACATGGGTCAAGTTACATTCCAAAAGGACAACATGAAATAAAAGCACAGTGTCTTAGAAATGGATGTCTAATGCAATCATTTTTAATGTACCTCCCAGAGATTGCTTAAAGGCAAAGGTGACCACAAGGCCAGTGGTAGATGGTTACAAGCCGTCTTCCCCAACATCTGTGTAAATAGATTCAAAGAAGTAAAAGCCACAGTTTCAAAAATTAAACTACAAAAGGCCATATCTATAACTGCACACAAAATCTCCATGTCTACCCCTTCTTCTTACCCCCTACAACTTCTGGTGCTATTAAGAAAAAGAATGTCTGAAGACCACCAAAGAGAAAAAGGGCACAAGGAGGACATGAGAATAATTATTTTCAAGGATGTCATGAAATAGCAGTTAGTACTTTTTTTCTGTACCATATAGAAATTATCATTGCCTATAAATCTTTTTGATGAGTTCAGATCAGTTCTGTTCATAAAAGTGGATAGTTTTTATTGATTATCTTCATTTCTTATTTTCCTATTATTTTAATTTTTAAAAACATACTTAAATATGACACATAGGAATGAGATATGTTGCTAGCATGTGTGAACACTAATACAAACAATGTGGTCATCCCATTTTTCAGCAAAAGACTAAAAGGGCCTTTTGTACCCATGAATCTTTCATGTATGAATCTAAAATAGATTTTCCACGATCAACTTGAGAAATATAATACATATTTTCATCAAAATACAAAAGGTCCATATAGATGTGAGGTAAGAGAAGGGGTGAGTAGAGGGTTAAAGCTGGTAAAGATGATATATTTTAGCTTTTAAAAATTTAATTTAAATATCTCACAGTTTCTGTTGTATGAGTAGGCCGAAATGTAAATAAAGAGCAAAATAAAATACTCATAATAGTGCGGAGACGGAATTTTCTCTTCTGTGAAGGAGATTGGGAGATGGAGGGGAGAAAGGGAGGAGAGGGGAAGGGGAAATGAAAGAAAAAAGGAATGAAGATATGTTATGTACATGACAAACTGCACACAAGAAATGTAAACATCATGTATACCAAACATGGACTAATACAAGATAAATATGTAAAAACCTACAACTAAACCACTTCAATATAAAGATAAAAAAAATAAAACTCTGAGAGTTTCCTAAGGACACATGATTGCAAAATCCTAGTTTATTGTACTCATAGATTCTTTTTTTTTTCCTACAAACCTTACCATACGTCTTCCAGACTTACTGATTCACAGGTAAGATTTTCTGATATCTGAAAAGCTTAATATTTAGACAAAGTTAAAAATATAAGTTTTCTAGGTAAACACATACTATTTTATTCCTAATTACAAATGTTATGAAATTTTCTGAGTCTTTATTTGTTTATTAACTGTTCAGAGCCCAAACTTTTCTTTCTACCTATATGATACCTCAGTTAATGGAACATGTATTACATTAATTCCATGGTCTTTAACTTCTTTCTGGAGCTTACCATGTATAGCCTTTTTAAAATTTGAAACTAAGGTTGTGCTTTATTTTAGAATTGCCTACAACATAAGAAAAAATAAAATGCATAATGTTTTATATGTCTATGATCTAAAATCACATTTTAATGTTCCCATTTTACATTTTATTGCTTTTCCCTTGCTCAAGTAAGGATACGGTGTAATGGGAATTTTTTCAGCCCAATTTTCTTGCAAATTCTTTAGTGATTTGAGTCTTTTGCTAAAGATTAAATCTATGCAAATAAGAATGAAAAGGGTGAAATCACAACAGATCCTTCAGAAATTCAGAAGATTACCAATAAGCAGTTCAAAAACCTTTATTCAAATAAGATAGAAAACATAGAAGAAACAAATGGATTCCTAGATACATGTGAACTATCAAATCTGAATCAAAAAGATATAAAAATTCTAAATAACACAGCATCAGTCAATGAAATTGAAATGATTAAGAACTATTCAAGAAAGAAAACTCAGATCCCAGTGGATTCACTCTTGAATTCCACAAGAAATTTAGAGAAAACCTAATGTCACTACACTTCAAACTCTTTAGTGAAACTGAAAAAAAAGCTATATTCCCAAACTCATTTATTGAAGCAAGCATTACTCTGATACCAAAACCAGACAAGGGTCAAACCAAAAAACTGAACTACAGACTAATCTCCCTAATTAACAGAGATGCAAAAACCTCAATAAGATACTGAAAAACAGAATGCAGCAAATCATCAAGAAGATCACACAACATGACCAAATGAAATTCAACCCAAGGATGCAAGGATGGTTCAACACACACAGATCAACAAATAAAACATACCATATCAACAGAGTCAAGGGCAAAAATCATCTGATCATCTCAATAGATGCAGAAAAAGCATTGACAAAATCCGCCATCCATAATCATAAAAAACTTACACAGAATTGCCAAAGATAGTCTTTATCTTAAGCTGATAAAATAATCTATGACAAACCAATGGCCAACATCATACTAAATGGTTGAAAAAATGAAAGCTTTCACTGTAAAATCAGCAACAAGACAAGGATATCTACTATCACCATTCCTACTCAATATAGATCTGGAAATATTATCCAGAATAATTAGACAAAAGAAAGTAACAAAAAGAATGAGGATTGAAAAGGAAGAAGCTGAATTATGATTATTTGTGAATGACTTGATACTCTACATAGCAGACCCCAGAACTACACCAAAAGACTTTTAGATTTAATAACCAAATTCAATAGCATAGCTAAATACAAAGTCAACTCTCAAAAGTCAATAGCATTCCTATACACAAATAACAAACTCACTGAGAGTGTAATTAGGGAAACCATACCCTTTACAATAACACCTTTAAAAATGAAATACTTAGAAATCAGTCTAAAAAAGGAAGTAAAACATCTTAACATTGAAAACTACAGTGCTCTGAAAAAGTAAATAGGAGAGGATATAAGAGACTATAAAGATATCTCTTGCTCATGGATAGGAAGAACCAATATAGTGAAACTGGCCATATATCCAAAATTTTTATACAGAGTTAATGCAAAGCCAATCAGAATTCCAACAGCATATCTCACAAAATTAGAAAAAAACAATTTGAAAAGTCATTCAGAACCAGAAAATAACTAAATTAGCTATAAAACATGATGTGTTTTTTTTAATAAAATAGAGTACTATTCTGACATAAAGACATTACTAGGTGAATGGATGCACCTTGAAAACATACTCTTAATGAAATAAATCAGACATACATACTTAAATATCACATGGTTTCTCCGGTGTAAGAAATGAAAGGTGTAAATATAGATGAAAATATGTAATAGACACAGTGAAATAGGAAGAAGCGTATTCAAATGGAAGAGGGAGAAGAGGAGGGGGGAAGGAAGGAAGGAAAAAAAGGAAAAATGAAAATAAAGCTTTTCTAAATAAGAAGAGGAAGAATGGTTGAGAGGGAAAGGAAAATGGGAAAAAAGAAGAATCAAGATAAATACAGGTACAAATTCCCTACGATGAAAGTGATCACTATGTACATCTAACATATACTAATAAAATTAATGTATTCAAAAAATATTCAGTGATACCTATGGGCTTTTTTCTTTTGAAAAGATTTTCCTGCTTGGTTGGTTATTTGCTTTAGTCTATAAACTCTTTTTGTTTTGGAATATATCTTAGTTTCCTTGCAGGATAGGGAAAGGATCCCGGGATGTGTTTCAGTATTGATCCCACCTGTTAGAAGCTCCTCCACCATGCAAAAATTATGATTGAAATTATACATTTAGCTCCTTTGTTACAACAATCCTAGCCAGGCCTTGTGCCTGGGTAAAATCTTCCAGGCCAGAGGATTTAGATAAATATAGAAGTTGTTTAGTCAGCACATCTTCGTATAACATCCTTGTGCACTTATCACCCTGATAGCAATGCAAGGACACCAACACTGGATATATGTATGGATTGAGTATAGAAAGAGTTCCCCTAGTTTATTTTCCTCTGGGATTCCCCTGATACGGCCATGCATATATACATCATTCATTGGTTGATAGTCATTTGGTCTGTTTCCAAGAGTTAGCTATTACAAATTGTACTGCTATAAACATGGGTTCATATATCTTTGTTCTGTGTTGATGTTAATTCTATCACGAAGATACCAAGAAGAGCTTGGTCAAATGGAATCTCTAGTTTTAGTCTTCTGAGGAGTCTCCACAATGATTTCCATAATGGTTCACCAGTCTACACTCCCACCAAGAGTAGAAAAAGATTCCTTTTTCTCCACAGCCCTGTCAGCATTCTTCATTCTTTCTAAGGCTCAGAAAGACTGTTTTCTGTTGGGACTTGGTAGCTCCTAGACTCCTGACTTACTTTTTATGCGTATATTTTTTTCACAGTTGATTTTGGAGGATGGGACACCAAATCTTGCTGACTCAGCATCATTTCATTGACCAGAAATCACAAGTAAAACTATTTTAAAGAATACCTCTCCAATATTACTTTTCTCATAAATATATTGCAGTTCTGTAATTTGTTGTAATGTTTTTTATTATAAATTATAACTGTGAAAAACAAAAAGATTGCCGAAAAGTAGATTGTGAATTTTAGAAACATAGAATAGACCAACAACTGATTCAAAAAGGGAATATGAGATTCTTTGTAAGGAGGCTTCTCAGAAAGAAGATGGGGAATTGGTTGCTACACTAGAAAGCTAAGAGAATGCATATGACAGGAATCAAACACATCACACACTTTATTTCTGTTAGAAATACTTCTCATTTAATGAAGGTATTACTTCAGAAAAATTAACATTGTAGAGAGTGACCTTAAGAATCATCTCCTCTGTGTCAGAACCTTATAGTGCTGATTATAAATTGCTGCCTAAAAAGTACCTTAATTTTAAACCAAGAGCAAATATTCTAACATTAATTAAAGAAATAATGCTATAAGTTGAACAAAGCTGCCAATTCAAACTCAATCCTCTACCTTTCTGCAGAAATCTCATGTGTTTTATTGTCTTTCTTGTTGGGAAATTAAATCAGGTGGTTGACGCAATTATGTGTAACTTTTTAAAAAAATTAACTATGCAAAAACAAGTCTTTTTTGGCTGTCAGTAGTCTGACAAATGTTCTGAGCAAGGCAAATGGACTGAATAAACATCTACTTCTACATACAAAGGAATGTTTATTTGCTTCACTTAGTCTAGAAGTATTATAAAAATTTGAGAATACTAAATTCTTGGATATATATTGAAAGCTGAACATTGAAGTCTTAAAGTTATCCAGTATTTAGGCAAATTGTGCTGAAAACACTCCTGTCATGCACCACAGCTTATTAGAATGAAAGTTAACTAAAAAGTTTTTCTCTAAAAATTTTAGATGGCAATCTTGACTTATATTTGCTATTTTTGGAAATTAAAATGTGAAATAAAGTGATGACAATCTAACTAGTATTAAAATTCTATTCCAATGAATCAATGGGGTTTTAAACTTTAAATCATTTAAATTTTTAAAACTTGATAATCAGGCAAGTTTTAAAATCTCATTTAAATATTTAAGATTTATATGACACTGAAATTGTTTATATAAGGACAGTAAGTTTGCATTAATAATTTTAAAGCTATAGTAAGTGATATACATATATAAAAGAATATTCAGAGTGAGTTTCTCATTATTAAAACAGACAATAAAAATACTTGCTATAGGATAGTTTTCTGAGTGGGTTTGGGCTGACCCAAATCTCTTTCATTTCTTACTGAAGTTCTCAAGAATAACGGTAGGATCTTCTTGGAGTGTGATAGCCTGAGATAAGAGGGGAGCGAGACCCTCTCACGACTCCATCCTAGTCACTTATGTACCTCCAGGCATGCAATCCCACACAGGGTGCCTTTTTAGGTTCCTCAGTTGCACCAAAAGACAAACAGTTGCAGAGTTCACGCATCCTAGGCACTTTCCAGAGCATTGTGGGACCAGTTTGCACTGAATTCCAGGATCCATTGCCTCTTGCTCCTTCTTTGCAGCCAATAACCCAATTTTTGGAACTTTTTGCATAAATTTTCTGATCTGTTTCACCAGACTCAAAGAAACCAGTAACCAGTGCAGGATGAAATGCTACAAATATATTTCAAAGAGCTGCTATGAATATTAAATGAAATCAAACATACAAAACTGTTAGAACACTGCCTGACATTGGTGATATGAATAAATATTAGGTATTATTATTTTTATGATATACTACTGCCCTTTTTAATTCTGAGTACCACATTAAAGACATTTCCATAAGGTGAATATGCCAGGGAGGACTATGGGAGGAAAAATATCAAACTGGACTAAAAGAAGCAAATTAGCATGATCTTCTCTAAAGACACAGAAAAAATTTTTCACAAAGTCCAACATCCATTCATGATAAAAACCCTACAGAAAATCAGAATAGTTGGTCTTTACCTTAATGTGATAAAAGCCATGTATGACAAACCAATACCCGACATCATACTAAATGGACAAAACCCGAAAGCTTTCACTTTAAAATCAGGAACAAGACAAGGATGTCCACTCTTACCACTCCTATTCAATATAGTTCTGGAAACATTAGCCAGAGCAATTACATAAGTGAAAAAAATAAAAGGAATAAAGATAGGAAAGAAAGAAGCTAAATTAAAATTATTCACAGATGACATGATACTCTACATCAAAGACTCCCAAAACTCCACCAAAAGACTTCTACTTTTAATAACCAAATTCAGTAGTGTAGATGGACACAAAGCCAACACTTGATAAACAATAGCATTCCTGTACACAAGCAGCAAACTCACTGAGAGAAAAATTAGGGAAATCATACCATTCACAATAGCACCCAAAATAAATGAAATACTTAGGAATCAATTTGGCAAAGGAAATAAAAGATCTACACATTGGAAATTTTTATAGTATTCTGGAAAAGGAGATTTAAGAGAATATCACAAAATGGAAAGACATCCCTTGCTCATGGATAGGAAAAACCAACATAGTGAAAATGATCACACAGATTTAATGCAATCCCTATCAAAATACCATTAGTACATCTCACAGAATTAGAGAAAACATTCGTAAAATTCATCTGGAAACAAAACATACCTAGAATGCCAAAGCAATCCTGGGCAACCAAGGCAAGGGAGAAAGCATCACAATCCCCACAATCCCTGACTTAGAATTATACTACAAAGCTACCGTGATAGAATCAGCATGGTATTGAGAAAGAAAAAAAAAGAAAGCAGAACTGAAGATCAGAGGAACAGATTAGAAGATTCAGATACAACTACAAACACACTCAATCACCTTATATTTGACAAACAGGCCAAATATATTCACTGAACCAATGATAGACTCTTTAATAAATGGTTCTGGCAAATCTGACTTTCCACATACTAAAGATTGAAACTAGACCCATGTCTATCACCATGCATTAAATTACAATAGAAATGGATCAAGGCTCTAAATATTAAAAAAGAAAAACTAAATCTACTGGAAGAGAAAGTGTGCAGAAATCTTGAAGACATAGGCATAGGCAGAGGCTTCATGAACAAACCCTAAACTGCACAGGAAATACTTTAAAGAATCAACAATTAGAATCATATCAAAAAGCTTTTGCACATCAAAAGACATCACCAACAGAGTGAAAATACAGCCCACAGAGTGGGTGTAGCCAACTGTCCCTCAAACAAAGGACTTCTACCTAGAACATATGAAGAATTGAATAAAAATCAGATCCCCAAATTCAAAGAACCAACCTGAATATGGGCTTCTGAGATGAACATACACTTCTCAGATGAAGAAATACAAATAGTAAATGAATATATGAAAAAATGTTCAATATCATTGGTCATTTGAGAGGTGTGAATTAAGACAGCAGTGAGATTCCATCTCATCCCAGAAAGAATGGCTATCATCAAGAAATCAATCACTAACACTCGCAGGGATGTGAGGGAAAAGGAACTCTTCTCCACTGTAGATGGGAGCATAGAGTGGTACAACCACTGTGAAAATCACAGCGAATATTACTCAAAAAACTAGGATTAGACGTCTCATTCAACCCAGACATTCCACAGAGATATATGCACGACTGTGTTTTTAGCAGCACAGTTTGTGATAGCTAAATCTTGGGAACAACCCAAATGCCCATCAACTGAGAAATGGATTTTTAAAAAAAGGTGAAGAAGATGTTGTATTTTTACACAATGGAGTACTACTCAGTTGCAAAGAAGGATAAACTTGAGACTTTTATAGGTGAATGGTTACAACATGAGACCATACTCATAAGTGAGTGAAACAAATCAGACTCTCATGTGTAAACATCATATTGTCTCCCTAATGTAAGAAGCTGAAATAGTAAATAAGACCCAAAATATCCAATAGATATTGGGAAATGGAAAGAAACTATTCTAAAGGAAAGAGAAACTGGATGGGAGAAAGGAGAAAAAAAGAAATGGAAAAGAAGAAAACACATACGTATATATGACAGTCAAAATAGGCAAACTACCAATTTCTATTAGTTCATGGAAATGACAGATTTGTGCTAATATCATTTGATCAATTATTCATGCCTGTATCTTGTAATCTGAGCATCTAATTTGAAGATAACATTACACAATGTATTAACCATTGTTACTCTCTTACTGTCTTGTTTTCAAATTTTGTATCTTTGTTTTTTATTGTTTTTTTCTCTTTAAAATTAAAAAATAAAAAAAATAAAAACACCAAAGTAAAAATATGGTAAATGGACATCTATTCTTATGAATAGCAGACTGAATGTTTAAAGAAATATTAAGATGAATGAGAACAGTTTGGGTAGCATTTAAGTAAGCAGAATGAGCAAAATATGAATTACATTTACCATGATATTCTTTTACAGAATTTGTTAAAAAAAACTTCAGAGTTAATTATTCATAATATATTTACAAGGTAAATGGCAAAAATTTAGTACAAACCTATTGAGGACAACAGCAAACCAAAGTGTGTATACAGGCTATGTTATTAAGTTATTTTGTGAATTGCCCCATAATTGCCATCTATTTTCTATAGTGTATGTAGTTCAGTATTGGTTTTAAAAGATCTGAGTCTTAGGGAAAACTAAAGTATCAATATTTTTTCTATGAACATGTTATTGAAATGAAATCTTTTTGCTAAATATGGGGCCAATTTTAAAGCTCGACAGTCACTAAGGTCTGTGGGAATGGGAATGATTTTTTAAAGTGTATGGATCGGTTTTATGCACACATAAGTTCCTATATACACAGGAGCTCTTTGGTAACAGTATTCAAACCAAATCATGACTATAGAATTTGGTGGAAAGTTGAAGAATTTGAAATTAAAACAGCATTAGTCTTGAAAATTGTCCTTGTATTTACCAGGTTCATTATTTTGTACAATTCTCTAACCTGTCTTTCTGAGCTTTAGTTTTCACAAATGACACTATCTTTTACTGAGCTATGATTCCAACACTTTTGAACTTCATTATCTCAAAATAGGTCATTAGCCAAATTATTCCTTTAGAAAACTTTTTAAATGACTCCATTTAAAAACTGATATTCCAAACTGATATTAATTTGTTCATCTACCAATGAAAAGGTTTTCTTTCTTATGCTTCTTCTAGCTGCCTAATCAATTGTTAACTTTCAACCTTCTTCTCAGTTACCATCATTCCCAAAAGGGATGGAAAATCTAACAATTTGTCAGTCTCCACTGCCACTTGCTCCTGTGACACCCAACTGGTGAATAAGGCAGCTTTAACCTACCTGAGAACTCTAAAGGCTTTTTGCGTTCTAAATAAAAAAGGATAGACTTGACTTAGGAATCTTGTTTTCTACTTTTTTTCCTTGATATTTCATTGTGTCATAGTAGTATTTGTCATTGTATATTTTGCCTATTGGTCTTAGGTTTATTATATGACTGAGCCATGACTATTTTGAAAGAAAACTAAAACTACAATGAAAATATTTTCTCTTGTTTAGATTTATTTCACAAAAGCTTATAAATATTCATCTATGAAATGTTAATACCTTTAGCCTAAGTTTTGGACAACAAATGTGATGAGCAATTTTGCCTGCCAATTCTCTTTGAACTACTTACTCAAGTACAAAAAACCTTCTATGTTTTTGAAAAAATTTTACAAATTTAAATAACCCTCAAAATATACATTTTAACATTTAGAATACTGTAATTTACTAGACTAAATTTTTCTTTTAAACTTGTCTGCACTTCCAAAGGACTTTGGAACAATTAGTCATCATGATGAAGTATGACTTCTGTTGCAGTATATATCTAGATTTTCCCTGAAGTCTGACGTGTTCATCAATGGTGTTTGGATCGTGGATAAAGAATATGTGTTATAGATACATAATGGAATTTTACTCAGTCATAAAAAAGAGTGAATTCGTGTCACTTGCAGGAAAATGGATAGATTTCAAAACCATGTTAAGTGAAATAAGTTGGACACAGAAAATTAGATATCATTCGGTTTCTCTTATACAAGAAACCCAAAATACAAATATATTGAAGAATAAAATAAAGAAGGGCCTTATGAAACAGGAAGGCAGATACTCTGGAGATGTGGAAGGGAAACAGGGTAAGTGGAGAAGAGGGGAAAAGAGGAAGGGGAAAAGGGAATCAAAAGTGATCTATAACGGTTTATTTATGTGCAAATTCATCCAAAATAGATGTGAACACTATATATCTCAAAATAAGCCAATAACAAGTTTCCTTTAAAACAGCATGCTACGTCATGCTGGCAACAACCTCAAGCACTTTTATATTTATCATACCTATCAAAGTTCACGTACAGCAATTGACTTATACCATGTGGGTGTGTGTTGATATGCTCTGTGATATTAATACAATAAAAGAATTGCCCATTGTGCTCCTCAGAATGTATCCCATCATTAATTGGTGCATAACTTACTTGACTAATTATCATAAAAGTATGATATGATGAGCATTTTATTGCCTAGAGCATTCGTGCTCTAAATAGGAAATTGTGTATTCACTGAGTAATGTTACACTGTAATAAAGCATTATGAGCTAAGTAGCTATATTCTCATACAAATAAAGAACTGAAAATTATCTAAGAATTCAGTTAATATGATCTTAAGATTTAAAAATATAGAATTTTCACTAAGATTCAGAACTGATTCTTTGTTCATAAACACTCAAACTTTTTACTTGTTTTAAATAAGAGACATACTGAAATCACTAATTACTGTAATATTTACACCTTCTGCCTAGAGGCACAAATATGTACTTAAGCATACAGCTGAGATTGCATACTACCAGGAAAATTTAGATTCTCTTGATTTGAAACATTTATACTACAGCTTTATCCCTGCAGCTGAGGTATCCTACATGGCATGAATATTTTTATAAAACAAAATACATATCTTAGTGATCAATTCAGCATTTCCAATTTGCAAACTTTGTTTTAATCAGGAGTTAACGATGTATGGCACTTCTAGTAAGTAAATGAATGTTTGAATTACTGTGAGTTATTTTAATAATTGCTCAGCAAACCATTTAAATTATCATAGATCTTTACTTGTGCAATGTCATATAAATGCTGGAAATTAAAAATTAATCAACACGATTTACGTAACTAAAAGCTGCCATCTAATGGGATATATTTCAATAAGACGACAGAAATAATTATGCTGAAAAATATTCGTTCCTGTAGTTTGAACGATTATAGCAATTTCCACCAGGGGATTTCTCAGTCAGATTCTAGTTCTGGGCAACAGTGATTAATATAATGGTTATTAATGAGAAATCATTTTGATATTTCTAGCAGAGTTTAGGTGTCAATGCCTTGAAAGAAATGTGGCCAGCATATTAATAATAAAGATTGCATTGGTGGACTAGCTCTTAAGTAACATTGATTTTTCTCTTATATTCTATAATATGAAAGGTCAATTAGACATATAGAAACAATGGAAGTATTCACAGCATGTCCTTGCATTTCACTGATCTGGTATCTTTTAAAGTATGTACAAAGTTCATTAAATATGCAAAGGTAGTCCTATTACAGAAAGAAAGTGGCAGGGTCAGAGGTTACAATCCACATTAAGGTGACAATCTCTTGTGGATGACACACAGAGAATTAAGTTAGAATGAGACCTGCTTTTCAGACTGCCGACAGGGACTAAGGAGAATGAAGCCATCAGCAGTTAGTGTTATTGGATTAATTAAAGTTAATATTAACACAGATTTAGTTAGATTTACATCAAATTGATAAGCTGTACCCTACCCAGAGTCCATAAATGTAAAAGTGTGGGGTTTTTAAATGATATAATACATACACCATGTGCATACATTTGTATATTTAGAGTGCACAGATATGCATATGTGCTTAAATACACCCAAGTCCACTGGCTTGGAGTTTAAAAGTAAAACAGTATTCTCCCACTCTACCATACCCTTCCTTGAATTTTGTGATACATATCGTTTCTCCATCTATCAGAATCCTACTTTTTTGTCAGTAGATAACATATGGATACAGTAAAACTATGTTATAGTTTGTATAAGGGAAACTGCATAGAAAATTAAATTATGTATCAATAAGGACACAGAGGTTATCATAGTCTATAAAAGATATTTGTGATGTTTCTAAATATATATAATCTCAAAAATATTTCTACTAGAATAACAAACTAGGAAAAGTTCAGCCTTTAAAAATTACCTATGGTTTATTGATTATTTCAAATGTAAGGAAATATTAAATATTACTGTTATTTAATATTAAGTATGCAATTACACAAAATTTCTTTATGGGTTTCATAAAATTAATATTATCAATAAAATGTTTAGAACCAAAGTTTCTATATGTATAATTTTATTGTGCTTTCATCATTTTGATTGTTTGCAAATTATAAATTATAGACATATATATGAAACTTGAACGTTTTGTTTTCTACCAAATAAAACCGCTGTCAATATTAACCATATTGGGAAATTTTTATTTGCTTCAAATGGCTATTTTACTGTTCTTATAGTTAAATTTAGGTCTGACATGGAATTGTGATTATTCTTTGATTTTGCAGTGAATGGTAAGTTCCTAATATACTGTCAAGGAATAGATACAATGAAACTTGCTTTTTTTCTAATATTTATTTCAATTCATATATGTATACATGATTTCTACAGCAATACATATGTTATTGCCTTAGATAGCATTGATAAAATATAAATATAAATATAAATAGTATTCTTTATTATTCTAATTCTTTTGGGACACACAAAATAAAACAGAGATAATTATGTTATGAATATAAATCAGCATTTTATCATAGAAGAGCAATATAGGAGTATGAAAATAAATAAATACATCATATAAAACATGGGTTGATTACACTAAGTAATTTACTTATTATGATTATTACTGGTAAGAAAGAGAAGTGGCATTAAGCCCCTATTATCTCTATTTTATCCTATGAAAAAATCATTGCATTTTCAATCTACTTGTAAAAACTATCTTAAGCAATAGTTGCACAACCTTTTCAAATGAAAATAAAACACTTTAGAATGCTCAGAAAACCTTTTGGAATTAATGTAATTTAGTTTTATGAATAACTAAAGTCAATGAAGTAAGTATGATTATAGTCTAATAATTCTTATTATCTTCTTTTTTACTCTTTAGTTTTTTAATATAAATGCCTCTCAAAAACTTATTATATGGAAAAATGATGAAAGGGTTGCAAAATATAAACTAAACAACAGACATTTTCAGAGTTCTGTTATGAAAATCTCGCATTAACCATATGACATGCACATGCAAGAGATAATTGCAAGAATAATGACTAACATTTGTGTGGCAGTTGACAGTTTGTACAGAGCTATCAAAATTTCTCATTTGACCTTCAAAAGGATTTTTAAAATCTTGTTTCATAAATGAGGAAACTGAGACTCAGCAACACAAATCAGAGCCGTTATATCTCCTTCTGATCATCAGTCAATGAAGCTGAAGCATTTCTTTTCTTCTGGAGGAAAAGACAAACAAAATTCTTTAAAATTATGTATCCGTATTTCCCCCAGTTTCAATTGCTTATTAATTTTAATTTTAAGTTTACCAAAATTGTTTTCATTTCCCCTTATGCTTCTTACTTTTTGCCATTTGCAATAGTCCCCACACTTTATTATTTCTCTTTCATCTCTCCATCTGCTGGAGCTGCACATTGAGTAAGGAAAAGGCCATTCTTTCAGGAACCCCTCGCATCTCATCTTGACCTTTAGAAACATGAAATGTTTGTAATTTTGTCATGCAAGTATATAGTACAGGTCACTTGATAATACAGTTCTATTTAGTATTTAGGTTTGGTGACCTCTTTTATCTTCAAATTAAAAAAGTTAAAGAATATATTTACCCTAAAGTGAAGAAGAGAACCAGTAAGAACTTCCCTGGTTTTGACTGCTGCTTTTTTAAAAAATCGCTGCGTTTCACCATGAGTTATTTTTAAATGGTACATATTTGTTCTAGCATGAGAAATTTCCAATACTATCTTAGTTTTGGAAATATTGTCCAATCTTACTGATAATTTCAGAATAAATTATCTGTAATTTTGGATGTTCCCAGGTCACTTCCATACATATACAGTTTAATAAAAGTGTATGTTTCAATCTTGAATATTTTTTTACTTTACTTCTAGTTTCAATCATTTTTCTTCTTCCAGAAAATACTTCCTGAGCCTTTACAAGATACTCATACAAGAATCTGTGATACAGTGGAGAACAGGTCTAGTATACACGAAGCTTTCATTCTACTACTGATATCAAGTATGACTCTGCTTTTGAAATGTATCATAGACACACAAAGCTAAACACCAAGAATGTCAGAAATTTTCAACAGTTACTGATTTGATAAAAATGTAGAACAAATAATGTGTATAATTTTAACTGACTACATCTATGATAGAGCTCATGAATTCATCAATTACAACAGAAAACAGTTGCTCAAAAAAAAACCAAGAAAAATACAGGTTTGCGGTATTTTAAAAATTGAATATATAATAATATATTTGAGTTTTTAAATTTAAATGTTTCAAAGTCTTTAGTACTTACAAGTTTCTCAAGAAAAATCCATTTTAAAGTGTTGATATTGGAATAGATTTCAACAAAATATGGTCAATTGTCAAAATTGAGAGTACATTCTATTTTTTTTATTTAAGAGAAAAAAGACACAGAAAAGAAAGACAAAAAGCAAGATACAAACAAACGACAACAACAAATCCACAACAGTAACATTATAGGTTTACAAAACAAGATGACAGGAATTTTGCAATGGTTGCAATATTGCATATTGTTACTTTCAAAAGGGTTGTTTAGATTAACAGATATAGACGTGTAAAATTGATCTGATCATATGAGTATTAACTGTTCTTTTTAATTCTTTTTTACGTTCAGTGGCATAGTCATTTTAGCTATCTTACATATACATATATACAAATTTATGTCTTTTTCCTTTTCCCTTCCTTCTTTTCTCCTTTCCCCTTTCCCAATTACTTATGCTCTTTGAGCAGTTTCTTACCCTTACATAGTATTTATTGTAGATTTTGAATCGTATATACTGTTTCAGTTTCTTCCACTAGGGAGACAATATGGCATTTACGCATGTGAGTTTGATTTATTTCACTTCTGAGTATGGTCTCAAGTCGTGTCCATTTAGTTATAAAAGTCTCAATGCAATCTTTCTTGATAGCTGAGTAGTACTGAGAATACATTCTAAAAGCAAGTAGACAATGATGAGAAAGACTCTGATTTATAATTTTGACGTCTTCTGCATGATAACATAGAAAATGCATACAAATTCTTGGGCCAGTTTTCTTTATTAAATTCATATTTCAAATAATTGATCTAATGCCCTCAGAAAACAAAAATTTTGTTCAAATGATGCCAGTCTGAGAAAGTCTCTCTCCCGCGTGATAGCGGAAAGTACCAAAGATTCCACTGCAATGAACACAGCGGTCTTCCTTTTTCATGTGTTATTGTAAAGTGAACCGGGAATCAAATTGCATGAATGACGAATGGAAAGTGCTTGAATCGGGTTAGTTCCTTTATGAACATTATACATTGACCCCGGCAGTTTTGACAATTACATTCATCACTTCTGGGAATCCATTCCAACACCACAGTCTGTTCTCTAATGTGACCAAATAAACAGAGTTTGTGAACATAGAAATCAAAGATTGATCTTTGGTGTCACTGTACTGATTAACAACTTGTTATGTACTGCAGCCTTCTCATTCCATGGATTAGGTGAGGATCATAATTCATCATGGCACACCTGTAGATAGCATGTTAGAATGTTTTAATCTTTGCTTACAGGCTTCAAAGGGATCAATATTAGATGTCCAAGTCTGAAAGTAAAATGAAATAAAACCTTTAAGGAGCTCATTGCATACTTCTAGTGGGCGATTTGTTATGTCAAGTTCCATGTTTCTTCAACAAAAACAGCTGATCGAAGATGGGGAATAGAGTAAGCTATTTTAGTTTTTATAAAATTTTAACCTGGAGGTAAACTAGGCACTGAATCTCAGTTTTCTACCTCAAGCTTTTCTGTCTTGAATTATTTTTGTCATGAGTATAATGATTTATAGAAAAGATTATTTCCAGCACCAAAACATTAAATGAACTATTATTTATAGTCATAATACTTTTCCCAGAAAGTGTACTATCAACTGTATGACAGTATTTTAAAAGTTAAAGAGGCCTACAGAAGCATATGTACAGTCTTGAAAGGAAATAGAAGGGTTTAGACTTTAGATGACCCTGTACATTGTAATAATATTCTAGTCTCAGAAATCAGAGAACTAAATTTGAACTCTGACTTCACCATTTATCTTAGCACTGTAATATATTTTCTCTAGCATTTTTGATTCTTCTACCAATGGACTCAAAAGTTAAAATACATTTCTCTTAAATCAATAGATTCAAACTTATTTGAGTCTTTTGTGATAAGACTTTGAGCCGCTACACTAATACACACATTATATTTTATCTAAGAATTATATAATACATTGTTTTATGCACATCACAAAATATACAAAACTTTTAGGGTTGGAAATGAAATAAAACATTATTTGATTTTTACTTACTAATAAGCAACAAAGTAAAAAAATAATATTAACCTTGTGTATTTAGTTGTGAGCAGTTTTAAAAGACATACTTAATGATTTCAAATATATAGTTTAGTATTTCTGCTTTAATGAATTTTCATTTCAGGTTGTATTTTGTTATTTGCTATTCGGACAGTAATTGATGTAAGTGATAATGTAAGACATCGTACAATAGATACACCATTAAGTATGTATATTATGCAGGGCTCAGTGTTTATGATAGAGAATGTAAATCTACTAGATATACATAAAAAGTCTCAATAATTTCAATACATTTTGCCTGTTTGTTGTGCCAGGGTCATGTTCCACACACATATGGATTGGAGCACATTTTGTGGAAAGTGAAAGCATTGTAACACTGCCATTTTGGACAGTTTTTGTATGTTTTATTCGTATTATCCAAGTAATGCTAATCCAGTTAATAATTTTGAGGAGGCTATTTTGTTCCAATTAAATAAAATGTTCAATAAAGTCCCATTTGATTTTACACACACAAGACATTACACTGAAATCATATGTAGGCAAACAAAGGCATGACGGATCTTCCCATCTACTTCTTCACTCATACCTTCCTTACCCACCCTCTTGCCCATGTCTTCGCCTCACGTAGAGATACGTAATGAGCATTAAAGTTCACGACAAAACTCTAAAATCTCCTTACAGTAGACAACACAGCAAAAATACATAACTAATGCATTTTTATTTCTACTACATATCTTCACTACATTACATCTCTGTTAGATAAAACATCTAAAATACAAACGACTTCCATTTCTACAGCAAATCTGACAATACTTTTGAATTTTTAGGAACCCTAACACTATCATTTTCTTAGTGTTTTGGAATATATTGTTGCTTCTGAAAGGATCTGACAACTGTTCAAGTTAATCGTACTCATTTCCTTCTGTCTTTTCCTGTGAACATTATCTCTGAAGTAGAAATAAACTTAGATTTCACCTCTTTTAAATAACTTATGATAGTTACCTCTGACAATTTTATTTTGCCATAAATTCTCAAGGACTATTTTATGTTTTTATGAAATCCTTAAAAATATATGGGTCATTTTAACTGCATATTGACAACAAAGAACACAGTGAATTCATACAATCAATATTTAAAAGAGAAAATGTTTGATTCACAATGACAATATTATATCTTATTAATATGTTACCCATATCCCATAGATGGCTCCTACTTTAGTTTTGTAAATTGGGACTATACCCATGTTTTAAAGTGATAAAGTAGTAATAAACACTCATTATTTTCTCTCTTCTATTTCTGGGAACCTTGTCATTAAAAGAACAGTAATGTATACTGTAACTAAAAAGACTTTAAATAATCTAGTGCAAGGGCTGGGTTTGGGCCAGCAACCTCTGATTAGAGAGACAAACGACATGAGAGACAGAGATTGTGTTTTTAGGGCTGTCAGAGAACTTCCACTGGAATTGAGTCTGGAACTGACTTAAACTTCCAGTTTCGTTGAGAAACACTGGTGTTGTGTTCTGTTGAACACGGGTGCATATTTTAGATTAGAACGGCGTGACGACAATTATACTGAATCGTTAACTTTATCAGGTTGTTCCAGGAGTGTTCGTCCTTGTGTCACCAGCGGGGCTCACCTCCGCCGGAGCAGGTAGAATACCTCCTCTTCAGGATGCTCCAGCTCCTCAAGGTCAGCATTTTTCGGCTCGCTCAGTCAGCTTCAGCAGATGTTATCTCCTTAGGTGCCACAAGGAACTCCAAGTGGTATAAGGTAAGAAAAAAAGTTTCCTTAATATTAAATAAGAAGAGTGGGTAAGAAAATTTACAGTGGGTAATGCATTGGTCTTCGGTATAGATCATTGAATACTGAACATTATTATTGTCAGCTGTGCTTTTCCTTGAAGTAGCAGGTTTAAATCTTTTTAAAAACTGAAGGCCATTGTTTGCCTTGTAATTAAAAACTACATTTTCCGGATCTGAAAGCAGTACTTGCTGAAAACATTTAAATCATTAAAGTATCCTTTTCAAAAACTCCAAAATGATATTATCAAATTGTTGTTGTTAGATTGAATCTTGGCTTAAATTAGAAGACATATTTACTGCTATGTTCCCTCACAATCAAAAAATTTTTTAAACAGTGAGCTTTTCTTAGGGCAGAAGGCAAGTACACAAGGGCTGGGAATCATAGCCTTCACTTTATCATCAAAGATACTCCTGTATGACCAGAAACTCATTAAAGGTTATATGTAATGAGTGATATAAAATTGCATATTTTATTTAAGAGAAAAAGTAACTTAAATTATAAATGAAATTTAACCTACTATTCTACTGGATCACGATATGTGCCTCTGTGTTTGTAAAATTGAAGACATGAAATGGCTCTTCCTTTGTTTTGAATTGATTGTGATATTGTTCAGATAGTCTGAGTGTACATGATTTTCCTACAAAATGACTCTTACTTGCTGACCAAATTATCTCCATGTTCAAAGGAAGAAACAAAGCATATTCATGGTGGGAATACCAGATAGAATGGAGACATAGATTATTGAGCTCCAAACTTAAGTCTTTATAAAAGGGTCTTTAAGGGCAGTTTTAATTTTAATGATCCACAGTTGCCCTGACTACCAAGTATCTCAATACTCCAGAGATGCACAATCACCATAGTTGATACCATCTAAATATGAGTTTCATTTTTCTTTCCAATTCAGTCCCACCATAGAGAAACTTTAGTACTGCTATTTATTCAGTGAATTTTCAATATTGGATGCTCCTTTTAGATTAACTTACATGAGAAATCATACCTGCTTCATACTTCTATTATCTTCTCAGCTAAAATCACTCCATTCAATCAGTACCATCTATACTGTCAATAATGTTATGACTTCAGGTCATAAAATTACCTAAGAAGTTAATATAAAATTTTTTTCTGGTCAACAAGGTATTCTTACATAAAATACCTTGACTGAGCCCCAAAATCTTCAAGGTCTCTGTACCACTAGAAGTTATGTGAACTATATCTTAATAACAAGTACCAAATTCTTATTTCAGCACATATTTTAAAGTATTTTCTGCCAGTCCAAATTACATGGAACTACTAGTCCATAGGCACCAAAGTTCTAGTTCAAATTACATGAAAGTACTATCGCCAAAGTAAAACCTTGATCCTCCAAATGAAATTTCCTGTGTTCAGTCCTCTTTCGTAGTAACCAATAATAATTCATTAAAAGCATATGTAAATTGATCCATTTGACTCACTTTTTGAATGTTTTTTTTAAAATTGATGCTCTGAATGTGAAGATGAATGATGTGAACCTCTGTTCTCTGAAAGTCATAATAGAAAAGATCACTATAAAAAATTAGAAATACGTAATAGAGGTGTGAGAAATACACCTCAGAGACAGATGAAAAATGATTCATACTGTCTGTAGGAGACGTTAGTAGCTCAGCAGAGATAGTGATTGTGAAATGAATTTTGAAGACAGAGGAAGATTTTTGCTAAACCTGGAATAAATAGCATGTATGTAGAGGAAATAGGCAAAAATATAGATGTGTGAACAAGAAGATTGGCACAAAGTTGAGGGAGACTGAAATGTTGAAATGAGAAGAGGAAAGGGTGTAGAAATCATGAAAGTTCTGTTTTATCATTGTAAGAGAATAACCTATATCTGAAGGGCAGAGATATCTAAAATAACTTTAAGCAAAGGAAAGGTGCAATCATATGAGTATCCCAACATAAATATAAAGGATAAATTGAGAAGAAAAATGGCCTATTTCTACAATCCAAATAAGAGACAGAACTTCAAAAACAACCTTATTGTGATATGTACACTTAAAATTAGATATAGTATCTTAAAAGATTTTAAAGTGTGTAATACTCTGTTGCTATCCACATGCATGTTTTCTTCAGACCTCTCAAATTTATCTTGCATAACTGAAATTTTGTACTTGCTGATAACCAATCTCCTTTTCCTGCTCACCCCTGGCAACCATCGTTCTATCATTTGTTTCAATGAGTCTGAAAATTTTGGGTGCCTCGCATGTATAATCCTGCAGTATTTTTCCTTTTGTAACTTCCCTTATTCTCCTTAAGATAAATTTTTCCAGGTTCATCCTTGTTGTCAAATATTGCAAGATGGATAGCCTTCTTTTGTAGAATGAAAATATTCCATTGTATGTATACACTATTTTTCAATTCATTAATTTGTTGATGAACATTTGTTTCCACAAGTTGGCAATTACAAGTAGTGTTGCAATGAAAATGGAAATGTTATTATTCACTTGGGTGTTCTTATTTAAACTCTTTTGGATAATATAAGAAGCAGGATGCTGGAACATATGGTAGCTCTATTTTTAATTCTTTGATGAATAGCCAGTCTGTATTCCATGGCTTCTGCACTATTTTTTATTCTCTTGATCAGTAGAGAAGCGTTTTAATTTTTTTGCAATTGTCAACACATATTATCTGTTGGTTTTTAATAACAGCCATCCTAAAATGTGTAAGTCATTTTGCTCTGATATGTATTTCCCTGATTATTAGTAACTTTCCATTCATTTTCATATATCTACTAGCCAAATATATGCCTATTTTATAGAAATGCCTATTCAAGCTCTTTTTCCATTTTAAAAAGAATATTATTAGTTGCCTTTTAAGAATTATAAGCAGTTAGCAGAGATATTATGGAGTAGAATCAGGAGAATCTGGGGACTAATTTTATGTCTGAATGAAAGAAAGGAACTTAGGATAATTCAAGGTTTCCAGCATGGTAGATTCAAGCTACACATTTGCTGTCTGGAAAAGGAAGGAAATAAGTTTGGGAGTGGAAGAAACAAAATAATGAAAAAGGTGAAATGTAGGAGAGGATTTTTAAAAATGTCAACTTTAGGAGTTGAAATTTAAATACTAACTTTTAAGTGTTTTCCATACAAAATATCCTCAGAGAAGATTGTATATATAATTCATAAAAAAGTGTAGCTATAAAATTTCTTCAGAAGATCATCAGAAAAGTTTACAATTAATTGGAATAGTTCTTTCCTTAACCTGGCATTCTAGTTTTGCAAAATCCTTCAGATTAATGGTAACTTTTTGAGTGTTCAGGACCATCAGTAAGAAAGCAGGTAATTGTTTACTACAAAGTAAACAACTACAAGAAGTATCTACAAGAAATTACTACAAGAAAAGTCTCCGAAAATTTCATAGGGACTAAAAATAAGCCAAATAGGATACCCTAAATGTAAGATAAGTAGAATAACTCTAAGCAACTCATTAACTAGCAATTGTGAATCAATACAAAATCAAAATATAAAAATCATTATAAAATCATTAATATTTTAATGCTGTTATAGCCATCTGCACACTATTCCCTTGCTAAATTTAAGTGAATTTTAAAACAAGAGCTATGATAAGTAAACCATAATATAGAAGTTGTACTAATCAAGATGAAGTAAGACAGATGATACATACATAGACAGATAAACTGATAGACAGATACTATTTATTCATTTAGTTGCTTAAATACAGCAAAAGTTAATTTCTCACTCAAAGTCTCATGAGAGTGTATGGGGATTATTCTGCTTCTGAGAACACAGTGACACAGAGATCTGGGCAATTCTTATAGTAATCTGAAGTTTGACTTTCCAATGTATGGTTTGCTGTGTCTCTTGTGCAAAAATAGAAAGATATCCAGGAATAATAAAGACTTAAGAAGTACAGAACCTAAATGACTCATCACTTCTACTTACATTCATGTTTGCCAAAACACAGCTATGTTGTTCTAATCTGACTGCAACAGAGGCATGAAAACATAGAGGAGCATTTGTATTTCGTATTGTTTGTCTTTGCTTAGAGACAGCCATCACTAAGTAAATTTGGTGTTGGACTCTTTACTAGAGATTCTGTTGTTTTGGAGAATATCAGGTGATGATCTTCTCACACAGAAAGGGTAGGGAATATCAGATGTTCAGGAGACATTGCAAATTATTAGATGCATTTAGTTTTATAATGAGAAGTGTGGTGTTTAACTTGCTTATTTAGTTAGTAAGAAAATTTAAACTCAGAAAAAGAAAAAAAGCAAGCTACCTTTCATTTCAAAGTGATTTAGTGGTAGAGATGATATTATAATTAAAATGTTTATTTCCAATCCAGCTATGTTCTTTACTGCAGAGAATGGCCTAGAAAGAGTAATTCATTCATTTTCTATCTGGAAATAGGATCCTAAAATAAAAAAAGCTACCAAGAGTTGTCTTAGGAACATAAGCGCAAAGATGTCAGTAAAAACTTTCCTTAGCTTGGTAAGAA
This sequence comes from Dasyprocta punctata, assembly GCA_004363535.1. Lineage (NCBI taxonomy): Eukaryota > Metazoa > Chordata > Mammalia > Rodentia > Dasyproctidae > Dasyprocta > Dasyprocta punctata. The sequence continues at coordinate 8,426 of RJWM01003621.1, read as the reverse complement.
GAAATTGTTTATCATTGTATTTAACACACTGAGAATGAATCAGACTTTTCCCTCACATCTACATTCTTAACTAAATGATTTCTTAAATTAATGTTTTAAATTTGAATCTCATCAGCATGGAATTCAATATCTGCACATAGTTTTCTTAATATATCTTCTTTTACTACCTAAGCGTTTAAAATAACGAACACGAGTGATTGAATTAAAAATGATTGAATGTATCAGTAATATGGCTCAGTGATTCTTTCCCCATTTCACCATGGCACCCATCTCCTTATGTTGAAACGTTTCAGTAATGTGTCAGATAGGGTGGCATACTTTCTTCATATTAATCTTTAGAATATGCATTATCAGATGTGACTACTTTTCTCCTTCTAGCCCCTTTATGGCAGTCACTCAGCATATCCATTCAGAAGGAACCTGTAGCGGGCTCGGTGTGGTGGTACAGGCTTGTGATTCCAGCCCTTGGGAGACTGAGGTAGGAGGACTTCTAGGTCAAGCCCAACCTGGGCAATTTATTGACTTTGGGAGAACCAGTTTCAAAATAGAAAAGAAAAGGAAAGAAAAGAAAAGAAAAGAAAAGAAAAGAAAAGAAAAGAAAAGAAAAGAAAAGAAAAGAAAAAGAGTGGGGACTTAGCTCAATCCAAAGGTCCTGTATTCAAACCCTTGTACTACAAGAAAAAAAATAAACCTAGAATGCCCTGATTTCCACAGCACTGTATAGTTAATTTAGAGGATTCCAACATGTGAGTGCCAGGGTAGAGTGGTTAACTCCTGGAGCTCATTTTGGGCAAAGAAGGAACCATTTTAAATGCTTACCACATTTGAAGGTCATGCTATCAAACAGATTTTAATGATCTTCTGTAGACATTTTATACTCATTTTTTATAACAGACCCTGTGATAGCTTTATTTTAAAATAGAAATTAAGGTGAATATAAAAATTTTTCATATCCTTGTCAAAATTAGTGTGATTTGCCAAACTATAACACAGAAAGGCATGAATGTGTTCGTATGACTTTTCTACACAGTAGTGAAGAAAGGAATGAAGAGTGAGTATCGGAAAAATGCACTACTTCAGTGCTTTTACTAGCTGTGACTCTTTGTAATAAATCTAGAATAATTTTAAGAACATGTTTCTGGAGTTTGCATTATGTATGTCAGTAGATGGCTTTATATATTTATTTCAGTGTCTCAGCTTTATATATTTATTTCATTTAACTCCTTTACACACAATAGATTTAATTATCCACATATTAAATATTTTAACAACTTCAATTTGAAAAATACAAATGACTTAATTAAGAGCTTCCAAGGCACGTGTCTGCTGATTGCCAAATCTGCCATTCTGAAATATACAACCTTGATTTTTTTGCACTGCCTAACTTCAAAAACATTAAGACAATTGGTCTTACTAGGAGTAAAAGTTCATGTGTATATCTGTGTGTTTGTGTTTAAATACAATATATATGTATATAATAAATAGTTGGAAGTTTGTTTTACTTTAATAACTCCACAAACTTGTTAAAATAGCATTAATAGAATATTTTTAAAGGATTTTTTACATATAAGAACTGTAAAATTAAAAAAGCTACAAGAAAATGTATAATGGTAGTTATGTGTACTTGTTCTTCTTTTCCATTTTTTAATTTAAAAATACCCATATGAAATTTGTCTTTTAAATAATTTTAATTCTATGATTCAGATGTATCAAATACAAAAATTGCTGTGAATCACTCATTTCCATAATACTTTTTTATCCTGTAAAACTGAATATCTATATCCATTAATTAATAACTTATTTTAGGGGTTCTAATTTTTTTATTTTTGTATATTAATATATCAATCCTCAGTCTGAGGTATAGCTAGCAAAAATTTTTTTCCCATTCTATAGGTTATCTTTTCACTCTGTTGGTTTTGTTTTGCTGTGCAGAAGCATTTTAATTCAGTATGACTCCCTTTGATTCTTGGTACTATTTCCTATGCAGCTGGGATGATATTCAGAAAGTTCTTGCCCTTGTCTATGACTTCAAGGGTTTTACCTATTTTGTCTTCCAGTAGGTTAAGTGTTCTGTTTTAACATTTAGTTCTTTGGTCCATTTTTATTTTAAGTTTAGTAAATGGTGAAAGATGCGGTTCTACATTCAATTTTCTGCAAGTGGATACTATTTGTTGGTTTTTATATTTTAATGACACATTTTCAGCATATAACAACACATTCATCATGAGGGATTTTTATGTGTACAAAATATATCTCCATTCCCTTTGCCCTTCCTTCCCTCCAACCCTTCTCCCCTTTCCTATTTACAAACACTGTATTTTCATTTTTACCTTCAATTCTTTTTTTTTCCTTTAAATCCCTTTTCCTTTCCTTCAGCTTCCCCCATCTTTTATTCCCTTTCTCATTATTAAACAGTCTATCTTTCCTCCAGTGTATGGTTTTGGCCTCTGTGTCAAAGATCAAATACAGTATCTGAATATGCTTTGGTTGTTTCTGCATCCTTTATCCTGTTCCATTGATCCTCTTGTGTGTTTATCTGACAGTACCGTGTTTTTGTTTTTATCACAGTAGCTTTTTAATATAACTTCAAACTGAAATTAGATATTCCATTTGACCCAGGTATTCCACTTTTAAGTATCTTCTAAAAAGAGACAAAAGCATCATATTACAGTTATACATGCATAGCCATGTTTATAGCAGCATAATTCAAAATAGCTAAATATTGGAAGCAGTCTATATGTTCATAAACAAATAAATTAATAAAGAAAATGTTGTATTTGTACACAATGGAGTACTACTCTACCATACAGAAACATAAACTGGAGTCATCTGAAGGGAGATGGATGTGCCTTGATAATGCTAAGTGAAATAAATAAGACACACAAGCTTAAAATTGCATGGTTTCTCTTACATGAAAAACCCAAAGTATAAATAAAGTGCAAAATAAAAGATAGATAAAAGAAGTAGGGAGATAGATCTTTCTCAAGAGGGAAAGGAATCAAGAGATAGAGGAGGATTGTGATTTCATTGTTTGATCATTTTTTCATGCCTATATTTTGTAATCTGAGCAACTACTTTGAAGATAACAGTATGCAATGTATTAACCATTGTTAGCCTCCTATTATTTTGTTTTGAAATTCTGTATCATTGTGTTTATTCTTTTCTCACTTTAAAACATAAAAAGAAGAGATTGAGGAAGAGCAGAAGGACCAGAAGGAAAAGAAATTTAAGAAAGAGCATTAAAATGTTTTATGTGTGTGTGTACCAACTCCACAAGAAATGCAGACATTGTGTATTGCAAATATGTACAGAAAAATAAAAGGAAGAGGATAAAGAGATGGATTGGAGGAGTTAGGAGGGAAAGTCAAAAACAAATTATGATGTATGTTGTGCATTTACCAATTAGCCACAAAGAATGTAAATGTTATGTATTACAAACACATACTAATGAAAACGAATATTAATACAAAACATAGCTTATAATTTTAGCCTCTTCCCAGTCTAGGCAACAATTATAGTATGTATAGTGCGTTTCTATGATTGTGACCACTCTAAATAGGGTGTGGTCAACTGTGGGAGAGAACAAGAAGTCAACAGGAAGCTAAGACCTCCTGTGAGTTGGCATCATGTGCAGACTGACTGAGGGAGAGACAGACGCCAGCCCCTTCCTGAGTGCAGGCAGGAAGACAAGAAGAACCAATACCCGCCCTCCCCGCATAAATGACTGGTTGATCTATAGAAACAGGGGCTGTGAGGATAGCTAGTGAGGTAAAATACAATATAATGCTTGTAGTGTTTAGTGTTTCACTGACTTTGCAGGTCTAAGTCCAATAGTCTAATTATCTATTAACAGGATAACAATACACAGGGTAGCATATATGGGTTTTCTCTTTCTGAAGGTAGCAGCCTATTACCTTGTTTTGAAATCGTTTATCATACTCATTGTTTTGTTTGGTTGGATTTTATCCTGTTTTATCTTGTTGGATTTTATTCTATCTGATGAAACGGGCAGCTATTTCAAAAATAACAAAATATATTCTGGTAACGATTTTGGATTTGCTACTATCTTCTTTTGAAGTTCTGTATTGCATTCATTGTTTTGTTTTTATTGGTTCTAGTCTGTTCTGTTTTGTTTGATTTTACTGTGTCTGAAGGTTTGGGCAGTTTTTTGAAGACAGCAAGAGGCATTCTGGCAAACACCATTGATTTCCCATTATGTAGTATTGAAATTCTGTGTGACTTACACTGTCTTTTTTTTTTTTTTTTTTTTTTTTTTTTTTTTTTTTTTTTTTTTTTTTTTTTTTTTTTTTTTTTTTTTTTTTTTTTTTTTTTTTTTTGCAGCACCGGGGATTGAACTCACAACCTCACGCCTGCCAGGGCAGGTGCTTAAGCCACTGAACCAAACTCCCAGCCCTGGTTTTTTGAGGCAGGATCACACTATGTAGCTCAGGCCGGCCTTGCGCTCGCATTGTAGCCCAAGCCGACCTCAAACTCACAACGCTCCTCCTACCTCAGCCTCCCAAGTACTAGGATTAAAGGCGTGCACCACCATGCTTGGCTTACACTGTCTTGTTTTGATTGGCTTTATTCTTTATTGCTTTGCTTGGTTTTATTCTGCTTAAAATAAAATTTATAAATAAATAAATAAATAAATAAGGTGTGGAACCCTACAGTTTTTTTTTAAATAACTGGTCTATTTAATTTAGCGTATGTTCTCAAAGTTCAACCATTTAAAGCATATGCCAGAATTTCATTTCTTTTGAAAGGTGAGTAATATTCCACTGCATGTATATGATACATTTTTCTTATGCATTCACTAATTGGCAGACACTTAAGTTGCTTCTAACTATTGATGATTGTGAATCACGCTGGTATGAGCATACATATACATATATCACTTTATGTTCTTATCCTCAAGTGTTTTTGGTATACATTCAGAACAACATTGTTAAATCATGTGATAATTCTACTTTTAATTCTTTAGGATACTATTGTAAGGTGTTTCTAGAGTGGTGTATTGAGTAATATACTATGTTCCCCCAAGTCCTCATATACTTTTGATGAGGCTGAGTCTGGCGCTTGTTATTGGTTTGTTGTCTGACATGGGGATTGGCAATGTGAGTGCTGCACCCGCCCAGGGGTGGAGCCAACATACAGTGTAAAGGAGGCAGGTCTTCCTCTTGCTCAGTTCCACGCTTCAGCTCTCTCTCTCACACTCTGCCCTCTCTCTCCAGCATGTCTTGCGGTTGTGGCTGCCATGAATGGCAGCCCTGCCATGGACATGCTGCCTCAGAGCCAACTAAGTATGGACTGAAACTCCCAAGAAACTGTAAGAAATAAACCTTTCCTTCCCTAATTTTTGGCATCAGGTATTCTGTCTCAGCAATGAGCAAAAAGTAACCAAGACAAGTGGCTATGCCATTTTACACTGTATTCCCACAGTACACAAATATTCAACATTTGTTATTTTCCTGTTTTGTGGTATCAGTCATTCTAAAGGATGGGAAGTGTACCTCATTGCAATTTTGATTTCTACTTGATTCATGACTACTTATTTTAAAGTTTTTAATGTGGTCATTAAAGCCTTGAATGTTTTATTTTAATCAGGGTGTTTTTTGCTGCTTTCATTGAATTTTATTGGTTCTGTATATTCTCTAACATAGTTCAAATATTAATCCCTTATGAGATATATGATTGGAAATATTTTCTCTAATCCTTTGGTTTGCCTTTTTGTTATATTAATATTGACTTTGATACATAATTTTTTTAAGTTTTCATGAAATCCATTTTCTTCATTTTTTTCTTGTTACCCATGTCTCTATTGTAATATCTAAGAAATCATAGAAAATTCAGTTGTGAAGTTTTTGTCTTATGTTTCTGCTGTTTTATAATTTTAAATTATACTTTTAATTTTTTATTCATTTTGGGTTAATTTTTATATATTATATAAGGTAAGGGTCCAAACATTTTTCTTTTGGCTATGAATACCCAGTTCAACCAGAACCACTTGTTGAAAAGACTACCCTTTATTGGACTATACAAGAAAGACTCTGTTTCTGGACTTTATGTTTAATTCCAGTGGCTTATATGTCTCTTTATGCCAGTAGTACACAATTTCAATTATTGTAGTTTTTTAGTAAGTGTTGAAATCAGGATGTATGAATGCTTCAGCTTTATACTTTTTTCAAGACTTTTTTAACTATTCAGGATCTCTTTCACTGGGTCTGTCTATTGCTGCAAAAAAAATCATTTTCATTTTATTAAGTATTGCACTGAATTACTGATTTTTAATAATAGATTATGGTGGGATAGCATAACAATATTAACCCTACCAAACCATAAATGAGGCACACTTTCAATTTTTTATGTCTCCCTAAGTTTTTGAGCAGTATTTTATTATTTTCATTGTGCAAATCTATTTCCTCCTTGGTTCACTTGATGCCTAACTATTTTATTATATTTGATACTATTTTAAATGACATTGTTTCTTTATTTTCATTTTCAGAGCCATGAGCACTGTGCATTGGCTTTGCATCCTGCCATTTTGCTGAATTCATTTACTAGTTTCTTAGAGATTGTGTACATTCATGTCTGCTCATATGTGTGTAGAATTTTTAGGATTTTCCATCTATAAGATCATTATTCTGTGAACAGATATGATTTTACTTTTGTCTTTCCAATTTAGATGATTTTTTCTTGCATAATTGTTTTGGCTAGATATCCCAAACTATATTAAGCAGACGTGGCAACACTAGTCACCTAAGCCTTGTACCTGATCTCAAGAGAAAAGCTTTCAGTGTTTCACTTTTGAGTATATCAGCTTCTACTGTGGTTTTTTTAAATATGGATTTTACCATGTTAAGTTGTGTGTCTTTGTTTTTTGTTATCAAATTTTCAAATTCTTGAGGATTTTCTGTTGATACTAAATTGCGCTACATGTTAATTTGGAGAAAACTCACATCCATATGATATTCAAGGTCTTTTTATCCAGGAAGATAAATATATATATATATATATATATATATATATATATACACCTTTATTGATTCATACTATGTCTTATATCTTTGAACAAAGTTTTATGGCTTTCATAGCATAGACTTTGAACATTTCTTGTGAAGTTTATTCATAGAAATTCTCCAAATAAGTATTCTGGCTAAATACCAACTGGCCAAATGCTAAGATTGGTATGCATCTGAAATCAAAGCCAAAACTGAAATCAAGTCTGAGAATAAGTTTCTAGAATAACCATCTTGAATTTTATCTAATTAACATTGCAAAAAAGATTATAATGTTTTACTTAAATTATTTTATTATCATGAAAAGTTTATTTCTAACTGGAAAAAAAGCATATTCTGATAATAATTACTGACTATAAATCTCATAAAAATTTGGGTAATAAGGATTACCTCTGTCGGGCTGGGGATTTAGCTCAGCAGCACAGGTGCCTGCCTGGCAAGCACAAGGCCATGAGTTTGATCCCCAGCACAAAAAAAGAAAAAGAAAAAAAAAAAAACAAGGATTACCTCTTTTTTATTTTAACAAAGTGTTTTTTCTTTGCTTCTTATTCCTTTAATTATCTACTATACGTGTGCCAAAGAGGATTTAAAAAAAAAAAAAACCTCTTGTTTTTGTTTGTTTCATTCTTTTGTTTTGTTTTGTTTTGTTTTGTTTTGCTTTGCTTTGCTTTGAAAGAGTCTCACTATGAAGTGCAGGCTGGCCTGGAACTCACTTTTGTAGCCCAGCCTGGTCTCAAATTTACGACAAGCTTCCTGCCTCAGCTTCCCAAGTGCTGGGATTACAGGCATGCGCCACCATGTCTAGCATCTTGAAAGCTCTTGATAGGTATTTTATTTATTCCGCAGTAAATTTTAGTATTACAAAATTATTATTGTGACTTTAATTTATTCTCACGATTGTGAGAAATTCCCCATCCAAACTTATTTTTTAAAGCTATGGCTTATGAGAAACTAAATTTGTATCATTTAAAAGATATTTTCTTTAGCGCTATGTATACAAACATACAAAGGAATTCAATGAAGATTAGAGTTAGAGTAGAATTAAACATTCAACTTTTCAATGTCTTTTGAAACTCTTACACATTTTTTTAAGTTACCATGTATCTCCAATGTTATATAGAGAATGCCCTCTATCTTAATATTTCTTCATTCTATATTTATTTGAATATTTTAGTAGTTTGTAAATATAACTTTCATCCATAAAATTTTACTTAGTTATTATCAATTACAGCAGAAGTTTGTTCTTGAAATAGTAGTCACAAAGTAATGACTTAGCTAATCTTGAATTTGAACAAAAGTCTTAGGGTAAGGGCCGGGAGTTTGGCTCAGCAGCTTAAGCGCCTGCCCTGGCAGGTGCGAGGTTGTGAGTTTGATCCCCGGTGCCAGCAAAAAAAAAAAAAAAAAAAA
>RJWM01003620.1:0-111156 GCA_004363535.1 Dasyprocta punctata | reverse complement strand
GGAATGAGGAATCTCCCAAGATAGAGAACATCAGATCTGCAGTTGGGCCAGACCTTATCAAAGAGGGATGGTTAGTCACCTTACACATACTTTGTGACATCCAGTTCCATTCCTAAGATACAGACCATACAAATGTACACATATTCACAAAAATGCATAAGAATGCTTCCAACATCACTGGCCACAACAGCCTCAAATTGAAACAATTCAAATGTACAGTAATGACAGAATCAACTAAATTCTGATAACTTCATATAATACAGTGCTACATAGCAATGAGAAAAAAAAGAGATGTCAGGTACAACTAAATGGGGTGAATATCACAAATATTATATGAATGGGTAAAAAGGTAAAATAATAAATAGGGTATGATTACATTTAGTTATTTCATAAAATGACAAAAATAATATGTAGCATTAGAAATCAGAATTGTGATTAACCTTAGAGCAGAGCTGGTATCTGAGAGCATGTCAGGGCTTCTAAGGTGGTAATAATGATTTACTTTTGATGAGGGTGCTAGCTCAAGAATGCATTTGCGTTAAAATTTATCCAACTATGCACTAATTATTGGTGCAGAGTACTACTCTGTTGTAAAGAAGTTACTCTGCTCTAATTTGAAGAAGGAGGAGGGAAGGGGAAAATAATTGAACTATACTGTGTATATATGTCAATTCTTTATAATGATATCATATATACAGATTGAAATCCCATTGTGTGTATTACACTTTCTTTGTCCATTCATCTCTTAATGGACATGTAGACCCTCCAAAATGTGGGTGTTATGAACTGTGTTTTTACAAACATGGGTATGCATGCATCACTTTGGTATGATGTCTTTAACTTTTGGGGGAAAATATAAGTTAACTATTGATACTGTTTACTGCAATTGCTGGCTGCTATGTGTCTGACATATTTAATCACACCATTTATTTCTGGAGGCAAATGTTAAATTAAGGGAGAAACTGAGGCTTAGAATAAAGCAATGACTTTATCATTGTTTTAGCCTATGCTGTCTGCTTTCTGGTCTAGTGTGCAATATACCATCCACCCTCCTGTGGTGTTCTTGAATAAGATTTCAACCCTGGGCTCTGCTACTACCTTCCTTTGAAGCTGAAGGAATAATGAAATGCGTCTGATGGATCCTTACAGAGATTATCAGGGGATTTTTTGCAGGGCATGAAAGAGTATTTTCCAAGTATATGTGCAAGTAGAGATTACGGTCACAGACATTATAAAGAACACTTGATTTCATGAGTTTATCACAGGTAATGACATTTCATATTTTAATAATTCCCCTCAAAGATAAATGTACTATCATGCTTGTGCAAAAGTGGTATCCTTAGTTGATCTCTATTGTGCAATCTAATGATAAAATAGTATGGCTTTTAAGGTTTAGAGTATTTTCCACTCCTAGAGCTTGCACAGCATTTAATTGGCACTTAACCTAATATCGAATGTATCAAAAATTAAGTAGGCATTAATTAGAAACACAAAATGTGAACTAGCTTATAAAGTTAATTATCAAATTGGTATAGCTATCTGTCAGCCGACTCCCATAGCATCCTGTTAAAGTAGTTTCAGTTTTTTAAATGCAATATGTTTTGTAGGCTGTGATTACACATACAATATATGGTTGTAATTTTGAGTTAATTGCATAGTAGCTAGATTAACTTTTACATCATTACACTTTAGTCAGTGTTTTTCATGATTAATGTTCAGTTTACATTTAAAACTTCCAAGCTCTCTTTTCCAGTGTCTTTCTCCTCCTGCCCAAGCTCTGCACTAACTTAACACATCACTAAGTTAGTGCTCTCCAAGGACAAACTTTGGCATTTCCTCACTTTAGCTACCATAAAAATGCTCATCGGAAGCTCTGATAGTGATAGTGTCTCTTCTGCAATGTAATACTAATGACTGTAATTATCTTAATATATAGAAAAGAAAGAATAGCTACTAGTTGGAGAAATCACATAGCAAATAAAGTAGTTCATACACTAAATCATTTTGACTTTAGTTTTAATCAGCCCAGAATTTCAGAAGAAAAGAAAGATAAAATTGTTTTCATTTTTTTTTCTTATGTGTGGTTTGAATAGCAGGGGACACTTCAGGATCATTGAAACTAATCATGGCTTGTTAATCATACACCACACCTAATAAATATGACAATATATGGAGAAAAAAATCTATCAGTAATATTTTTGAGCCAACCATTAATTATTGTGTGCTTTTTCTTTGAAAATTTATTTCTTAATACAAAAATATAAAATAATTGAACAAAAAAGTGCAAAAGGGAGACTGGAGAGCATCACAATTACCATTACATACAGTTATGGTTTATGTACAGATGGCCCCCTCCAACCCTCACTTAAACATGGATGGGGCTGAGTCTGGCGTTCATGACTGCTTTGCTGTCTGTTGTTGGGATTGGTGGTGTGAATGCTGCACCCACCTAGGGGTGGAGCCGGCATACAGTATAAGGGTAGGAAGAAGGTTTATCTCTCTTGCCTGGTTGGAGCTTTGCTGTTTGTGGTCGCCATGAATGGTTCTCCCACTCCACCCCCACCCCCACCCCTGCCACACCATGCTGCCTTGGAGCCAGCTGAGGATGGACTAAAACCTCCAAGAACTGCAAGAAATAAACCTTTCCTTCCTCCATTTTGGGCATCATTTGTTTTGTTTCCACAATAAAAGAAAAGTAAGACACATACTGAAGTGTTCCACTCTCAGTCTCTGCTAGCATACTCATTATTGTCATGCAGTGTTTTGATATGATGTAAAAGTTTAAAAATGTTTTATTTACCCCCCCAAGACAGGATTATTATTGCAATACATACACACCAGTGGTTCAAAGTTTGTGGCCTCGGTTGTTGGCAGGTTTTTCCTCAGAACCTAACTAATTATTGTTGCGGGGAGACCCCTGCCATTTGGGGGAAAGCAAAAATACTCTGCAATTGTTTTTTTAGGCAGGAAGTTTGCAAGTAGCGAATCCAAGAGCCATATTCATTTCTCCTTGCCGCTGATTGGCTGCTACCCTGTAACCCATCTCTAGCAGATGCACCAGCATTCCCTTATCATTAATAGGTCATTGTACCACCTGTCACTATTCTCAGCGTTCTCGGTTATGTTCTTCTTAAAGCCCTAAGATCCCTAAAATGCTGTCAAAACACCCCACATCTCTTAAAGCTTATTAATACTGTACTTTATTAAATTAAATTACTTAACAAGGATTTATAGGCATTTTCTGATCATATCTGAAATTCGTGGTTTTTCACAATTCACAAGTGCTCTAGGAATGTAAATCCCATGAATTTTGGGGGATCTATTGTATATACTTAATATTTGATGGTACTACAATTGTTTGGGTTTGCTCACATTGCCAATTTCTTTGGCTTTCCTTCCTTTTTACAACTCAGACCTGTCATCTAGGTTCATTTTCTTCTGCCTTGTGAAACTTCTCAGGTTAGAATCTTTTAGTGAAAAACCTTACTGAGTTTTATTTGCCTAGAATTGTCTTTATTTCTATCATGGCATGTATCTTAAAAGTTATCTTCCCTGTGTATAGAGTTCATCATTCCTTCCTTATAACCCATTAAGTCTCCTTTTCTATATTTTTTTTTTATATCCACTGGTACTCAGGAACACCCGACTGATAATTGAATCTTCAATTATTTGAAAATAATTAACTTTTTGATGTAAGTTTTCCCTTTCATCTTTTAAAATTATATAACTTTTGACACCTACCAGCCCTTTAGCTGATACCTCTCCAATCATTTCATTTCTGAAATTTGTTTAAAAGGTGTCTCAGGCAAGTTTAATGGGAACTTTATTTGTCATCTAGTGGGGACTAAGGGATGCCCAAGTAGCAAGTAAAACATTACTTCTGTTTGAGCCTGTGAGGTAGTTTGGAAAAGACAGTCACTTGACTTGGTGAACTGTGTGCAGAAGGTCTACACTCCTCAAGCAGTGTGGACATCATCTATTCTTCTGGATATGACAATCTAAGAAAAAAATTCTTTCTTTTTTCTTGGACAAGGTCACTCATCCTCTGAATTAAAACATCAGAATTCGTATTTCTGGACTTACAACTCTGGAGTTTATTCCAATAGCACCTGTCACAATCCACCTCCCTCTCCCTGATTCTTAGGCTTTCAAATTCAACTGGAAGCCATATCCAGGCTTTCCTAATTCTCAGGCCAGTGGACTCAACCTGAATAACAACACCGGCTTTCCTGGGTCTCCAAAGTTCCATATGACAGATTATGGAATCTCCTCACCCTCTGCGATCATCTAAGATAATCTCTCATAATGAAGATATGTATATAGATAGATAGATAGATAGATAGATACAGATGGTATAGATATAGATATAGATATAGATATAGATATAGATATAGATATAGATAATTCTGTTTCTCTGGAGAGCCATGACTAATACCAAAGTGTAAAAGGAATGATATTGCCTGATTTCTTGATTATTCATAATGGGTGGTCTATGGTCTCTAGAGTTAAAAGTCATTTTGACTAGATATGAAACCTACTTCACATTTTCTTGAGGATCCCAAGTTTTTTACTACTTTGCCATCTGATATAAAATATGTAGGCAATATGATTTTGTTTTGTTTTAATGATATTATGTATTCTTTTAAGTGTTATGCATTTGTCTAAGCACTTAGAAATTTTCTTTAATATATAATAAGTTTCTGTATTATATGCTAGAACTGGTTATGTTGAGTTAGCTTTTCAAGGTACATAATATGCACTTAAATTGCAATTTCATTTGCTTTAATGGCAGGAACACTTTTATGAATTATACTTTTTTTCATTTTTCCTTTCAAGGAACATTTCTTATGCACACATGCATATATTGGTTTTATGTCTTTTCATATTTTTGCTATTTTCTGTATCCCCTTCTGGAAATATCGTTTGATCTTTATAAATCTTCTTATTTGCCATTTTTCTTGAAACAGTAGCCACTGTGTTTATTCATCTTATTCTCCTTTTAAATTAGTATTTTTTCACAATCTTCATTAATGTTTTACCCTTCTTCAATGCTGTAACATCTCTTTCAAATTATTCCTTTTTCAATCTCTTCAGTTATAAATTTTTGAAATTCTAATATATATTTTATTTACGCCTTTTTATTAAGTATTTTTATTCTTAATTTCATTTATTTCACTTATAACTACTAGATTATAGCTCTCCAGGTATATTTTTACTGTGATATCATTACCCAGAAACACATTATTCCATTCTCTATTCTTATTATTTCTTAATAACTATTTGATTTGACAAAAATCCCTTTCTGTTACCTCTCCAGGATTTTTAGTGTTGTTGCTCATTTGGTTTTTCTTTCTTTTTTTCCCTTAAGTTTGATTTTATGGTACTTACAAGTGAGAGTAGTGGACAAAACAAAATTTTAGTTTCCCTCCTTGGTCATTTCCAACGCATTAACCCATGGAGGAATTTGGACCCAGTGGTTTTGGTAAATAATATTTTACAAAACTGCACCCCAACTGGTGGCTTCCTTATTGCCTTTGGTTGCTTTCTTGCTGTTGCAGGTTGAGTCACAGGGACAAACATCTTACACCAAGAAAGGCCTATAATGATAGCCCTGTGGCTCTTATATCACCCTACTTTTGATCATTTCACTACCCAATTGGCTTTGTCTCTCTCAAATCCAATTACATTTCTACAGATTTCTTCATGTTGGTCTTTATTAGAAGATATCTAAATCTCTCTTAAGATTTTTTTTTTTTCGGCACCAGGGATTGAACTCACAACCTCGCACCTGTCAGACAGGCGCTTAAGTCACTGAGCCAAACTCTCGGCCCTGTTTTTCTTTAGGCAGGGTCGCACTGTGTAGCTCAGGCCAGCCTTGCGCTAGCATTGTAGCCCAAGCGAGCCTTGAACTCACAACACTCCTCCTACATCAGCCTCCCGAGTGCTGGGATTAAAGGCGTGCACCACCATACTCGGCCCTCTTACGAATTTTTATAGGGTTTAAACTGCTCTGACATCTGATTCTTGTAGGATCCATTTGATTTCTATAGAATTCCTTCAAGATGGGTTGAGGCTCAGATTGATTTCTTCTCCCTCCCTCCAATTCAATACATTTTGACATTGCTCTAACTACAATATTTTACTCTTGTAAGAGCAGGAGGTTGTTTTGTTTTGCTTTGTTTTGTTTTGATTTGTTTTGTTTTGATTTGTTTTGCTTTGTTTTAGGACACAGTCTCTCTATGTAGTTCAGGTTGGTCTTGAGCTCACTTTGCAGCCCAAGCTGGCCTGAAACTCTGCAATCCTTCTGCTTCCGCCTCCTGAGTACTAGGATTACAGCTGCCACACCTGGCTTGGAAAACATATTTTGCTCTAGAGGAGTGGTGGGTTACAGTTTCTGCTTTTTATTCAGACATTTCCAGGTCTTTAATATAAACTTTAGGGATTTTCTGGCCCTGAAGAGAGGCCTTCCCTTTGTTGGGCCCTGGACCTCACCTCTACAGGATCTGTACTCCAAGCTGTTAATGGATAATAATCTCAACTTCTTCCCTTCATTTCTCAATAGTTAAAAAAGAATAGTATCTTCTTTATGCAATGATTAATCCTCTCTATTTTTCATTTGTTTGTTTCAGTCCTTCAATCATGTTAAATTGTATTCCATCTTTATAAATAATTGACATTGCTTCTATTATACTGACTGAGTCATGACTAATATCACTTCAATCTTCAGTGTTGGTGGACAGTTTTAAAAAACAGGCACTGCAATATAACAGTGACCAACACACAAAATAATTTAAGATCATTTTTCAGTAGTCATCACAATTTAAATATGAATAGTTTCATTCCAGAATTGATTCCAAGGAATCTATCTAAAAGAAAATACAAGTGCATGAGGATTAGTGGTAATGGATATTTTCTATACACTATTTAAAGTGTAAACTTCTCCTGAAGAAGAGAGTTTTAAATAAAATATGCCTCCCATGGAATCCCATGAAATGTTACAAGACAAATGAAACAAGATAGACCTAAGTGGAAACTGGAGCACACTTAAACTTCAGAGGAAAACAACATGTTGCAGTGCAATCCATGTACTATGGTTTCCTTTGCATTTAGCATGATATGTGTCCATTGATAAATACAGAAAAGGCCAAAAAGTTTCACCCTGGATTATAACCGCAAACAGTGCTGCTGAGTAAATTGAGAGTGGTTTATGAGTGAGTGACTTGTCCAGTTTAGCTGATGGGGCTCTCTATGGTGAGACTCCTTTATGGTGATAATTTATGCATCTGTTAGTTGTGCAACATACAATCAATATCAAAAGGAATGATAGACCCTTTTAAGAAAATGGGCTGTAAGAAGTGAGCTTTGGAGGGAGCTGACTCTGCAGGGAAAGTGAGAAATGATAAGACTCAATGATGCCAAGTTGAAAATGTCTTAAAAAGAAGAGCACAAGGACTGAAATTACTAATGGAACCTGATTCTGACATCTCTACTGTGCTCTTCCGAATTCTATATCCTCATCGTACTGCATTCAGTAAACACTGATGATTTGTGGGTTTAGCACGTTGCCTTAAAATGTGTTAAGGAAGCGAGAAAGAGTTTAAATTAATATTTTTAAAATTTAAGACTGAAGAAAGCCATGTTTAAAACATAAAGAAATGAATCTTTATGTACTCTACAAATTTCCATATTTAAATATTCACACTGCTTCAATCAATTTTTCATTCCCCTAGACTCAGTTTTGAGAAGAAATATGAGTTTTTAAATTGTTGATTTATTACCACTTTTATACAATGAATTTCTTTTAAATAAATTGACCATTCAGATTATCCAGAACATTAAAAAAAATTTTAAAAAACCCAAATAGGTATGATTTTACATAAGGCATCAAAACCATAACCAGCTTAAAAGTGGAAAAATTAAAAGTATGTAAAAATAGATATTGTAATAGAGGTTGCCTAGAATAAAGACATTCAAGACAGTTTCAATTAGATTGTACTCTTTTAAAAGGTGTCTCATTTGTGTATCTAAAGAAAATTGTAATCTTTCTAATGGAAATGTATTCTGAGGAGTGCAAAGATTATTCGAGGTGAGATGACTGGATGTGAGCCAGGTGAAGTCATTCGGTTGCTAGAGGGAGTATGTGTACTAGTGTTTCTCTTTGAAAGATTTTCAGATTTGAGCAGCTAAGTTAAAATACACTGAACACCTTGCTATTGGAAACTTCATTAAAAACCAGGGTTGAGAAAACCTCTCCACTGGTGAAGAATCTGTCCTGTATAAACTGAATAAATAAGCATTAACTGTAAATCTGGGAGTCCTGGTCAACGTTTAAAATGAAGCACACAGCAGCAAACCTGCTTAATATTTCCCATCCTCCATCTAACGTAAACTCTTGGCTATATGAAGGTTTTGTTTTTGTTTTCTGTAACAAAAACAAATTACAAAACTAGAAACTATTTGCATGCTGTCTTTATCCTGGCACTGGGTTTTGATATGTCTATATTCATGTATAACTTTAGCCTTTCACATGAAGAAATGCCAATGAAATTGGCATTTTCAGATAATGAAATAATACAGAATTCCAATTCTATAAATCCTTTGTTGTACTGAAATTACAAAAAAGGATTTATAGAATTGGAATTCTGTATTATTTCATTATCTGAAAATGTATACTTCAGTATGCATTTCAAAATATGAGGAATATATTATCTAAGAATGTTTCTGTTCTTTGTTGAAATTGTAAATGATCTTATTTCCTTCCCTTGTTTCTTCTTCTTTCTTCTAGTTAATCATTAATTTTTCACTATCACATTATGTTTATAAACAAAAATAGTAAATAACAATATTTTTGAAGAGAAGAAATAAGATAGGACCTTATAAAAATATATATTCAGACATTGTGACATATGCAAAGGAAGTCTCTCTTACCACTGTGAGATTATTTGTGCTTAATATTAGGGTCCAAATGTTACGGTAGCACCTGGCCACTGCAATTATTAATACATTTGCTCTTTATGTGGTTTCCCATAACTCTTTTTTTATTTATTTAAGAGAGAAAAAAAGACACATATAACAAAGACAAAAAGCAATAGAGACAAACGACTAGAGTAAATGCACAATAGTAATATTGCAGGTTTACAAAACAGGATGATAGAAACTTGACAATGGTTGCAATATTGCGTATCATTATCTGTAAAATGGTTGTTTACATTAACAGATATAGACATATAAAATCGATCTAATCACATCAGTATTAACTGTTCTTTCTCAATAACGAATACAATCAGCAGTGTGTTCGTTTTAGTTATCTTACATACACATATATACAGATTTACATCTTTTCCTTTTCCCTTCCTTCTTTCCTGCTTTTCCCTTCCCAATTACTTTTGCTCTTTGAGCTGTTTTTTACCCTTACATAGTATTTATTATAGTATATATTTGGATCATATATACTTTTTCAGTTTCTTACACTAGGGAGACAATACGGTATTTATACATGTGGGTTTGATTTATCTCACTTACGAGTATGTTCTCAAATCGTGTCCATTTACTTACAAAAGTCTCAATGCAATCTTTCTTAATAGCTGAGTCGTACTCCATTGTATAAAAATACCACATCTTTTTTATCCATTCTTTGATTGATGGGCACTTGGGTTGTTTCCAAGATCTGGCTATCACAAATTGGATTGCTATAAACATGGGTGGACAGATATCACTGTGGTATGATGTTTTCAATTCTTCTGGGAAAATGTCCAGAAGTGGAATAGCTGAGGTGAATGGAATCTCTAATCCTAGTTTCTTGAGGAATCTCCATACCGACTTCCACAGTGGTTGCACCAGTCTACACTCCCACCAACAGTGGAGAAGAGTTCCTTTTTCCCCACAGCCCCTCCAGCATTTGCTGTTGGTTGAATGTTTGGCCATTCTTTCTGGAATGAGATGGAATCTCAGTGTTGTTTTAATTTGTATTTCATGAGTGACCACTGATGTTGAACATTTTTTCATATATTTATTTGCCATTTGTATTTCTTTCTCTGAGTAGTGTGTATTCATCTAAGATGCCCATTTTTGGATTGGGTCCTTAAATTTTAGGGGCCTGATTTATTTTAATTCTTTATACATTTTAGATAGAAGTCCTTTGTCTGATGGACAATTGGCTAAGATATTTTCCCAATCCGTGGGTTTTCTTTTCACTCTGTTGGAGATTTCCTTTGACATACAAAAACTTTTTAGTAAGATGAGATTCCAGTTGTTGATTAGGGAAGTGTTTCCCATGCAATTTGATTTTTGTTCATGAACTCTCTGCCTACTCCTATGTCATCGAGATTTTTATCTACTCTGTCTTCTAGTAAGTTTAGGGTCTCCATTTTAGTATTAAGATCTTTGATCCATTTTGACTTTATTTTAGTGCATGGTGATAGGCATGGATCTAGTTTTAGTTTATGGCATATAGAAAGCCAGTTCTTCCAGCACCATTTGTTAAAGAGGCTGTCTTTCTTCCAATGTACATGTTTGGTCCCTTTGTCAAAGATGAGGTGGCTGAATGTGTTTGTAGTTGTGGCTGTTTCTTCTAATCTATTCCATTGATCTTCAGGTCTGTTTTGATTCCAGTACCATGCTGATTTTATCACAGTAGCTTTATAGTTTAGTTTCAAGTCGGGAATTGTGATGCCTCCTGCTTTACCTTTGTTTCCCAGAATTGATTTTGCTATTCAAGGTCTTTTCTGGTTCCAGATGAATTTCAGGAATGCTTTCACTAGCTCTGTGAGGTAGGCAAGTTTTGTTTTGATTGGGATTGTATTAAATCTGTATATTAATTTTGGGAGAATGGCCATTTTCATGATGTTTGTTCTTCCTATCCATGAACAGAGAATATCTTTCCATTTTCTGAAATCTTCTTCGATTTCCTTCTTTAGAGTAATGTAATTTTCACTGTACAGATTTTTTACTTCCTTTGTTAGATTGATTCCTAAGTATTTCATTTTTTGGATGTTATAGTGAAGGGTGTGGTTTTCCTTATTTCTCTGTCAGTGACTTTGTTGTTTGTGTACAGGAATGCTGTTGATTTTTGAGTGTTCACCTTGTATCCAGCTATACTACTGAATTTGGTTACTACTTCTAGAAGTCTTCTAATGGATCTTTGGGGGTCTTCTATGTAGAGTATCATATCATCTGCAAATAATGATAATTTCACTTCTTCCTTTCCTATCTTTATTCCCTTTATTTCTTTCTCTTGTCTAATTGCTCTGGCTAATATTTCTAGAACTGTATTGAATAAGAGTGGTGATCATGGACATCCTGGTCTTGTTCCTGATTTTAGGTTGAAAGTTTTCAGTTTTTGTCCATTTAGTAAGATGTTGGCTGTTGGTTTATGATATATGGCTTTTATCAAGTTGAGGTAGATACCATCTATTCTGATCTTCTGTAGGTTTTTTATCATGAATGGGTGTTGAATTTTGTCAAAACTTTTTCTGCATCTATTGAGATGACCATGTGGTTCTTGTCCTTGGCCCTGTTGATATGGTGTATTACATTTATTGATTTGCATATGTTGAACCATCCCTGCATTCCTGGGATGAATCTCACTTGATCATGGTGTATAATCTTTCTGATAACTTGCTGTATTCTATTTGACAGTATTTTATTGAGGATTTTTGTATCTATGTTCATGAGGGAGATTGGCCTGTAATTTTCTTTTTTGGTTGGGTCTTTCTCTGGTTTTGGTATTAGGGTAATACTTGATTCCAGGAATGTGTTAGGAGACTTACTTCCCTTTCAATTTCATTGAAGAGTTTGAGGAGTGTTGGCATTAAGTCTTCCCTAAATTTCTTGTAGAATTCAGCGATGAATCCATCAGGGCCCAGGCTTTCCTTTGTTGGTAGGGTCCTAATTACATTTTCAATTTCATTAACTGAAATTGGGCTATTCAGCAGCTTTACATCTTCTTGATTCAGCTTTGGTAATTCATAGGTTTCTAGGAATCTGTCCATTTCTTCTGTGTTATCGAATCTGTGTGAGTAAAAGTTTACGAAGTAGGTGTTGATGATCTGTATTTCCACAGGGTCAGTAGTGATTTTACCCTTTTCACTTCTTATTGCATGAATCTGAGTTTTTTCTTTTCTCTTCTGGATAAAGTTGGCTAGGGGTTTATCAATTTTATTTACTCTTTCAAAGAACCAACTCTTCAATTCATTAATTCTTTGTATTGTTTTCTTAGTTTCAATTGCATTAATTTCTGCTCTAATCTTAATAATTTCCTTCCTTCTTTGGGCTTTGGACTTGACTTGCTCTTCTTTTTCTAGAAGTTTGAGGTGCAGTTTTAGGTTGTTTATGTGTGTTCTTTTCATTTTTCTGAACTGAGAGTTTAGTGCTATAAATTTCCCTCTGAAGACTGCTTTCATTGTATCCTACAGGTCTGGTAATTGGTATTTGCATTTTCATTCAATTTTAGATACTGTTTTATTTCTTCTTTAACTTCTTCTGTGACCCACTGGTTATTTAGGAGAGTATTATTTAATTTCCATGTGTTTATGCAGTTATTGGAGGTTTTTTTGTCATTCATTTCCGATTTTATTACGCTATGGTCAGATAATATGCATGGAATTACTTCAGTTCCTTTGCATTTACTTAAGCATGTTTTGTGGACAGTATATGATCTATTTTAGAGAATGACCCATGTGCAGCTGAGAAGAATGTGTATTCTGATGCTGATGGGTGGAATACTCGGTATACATCTACTAGGTCCATTTGTTCACAAGTTTGACATAGTTCTGTTACTTCTTTGCTGATTTTTTGTTTGGTTGATCTGTCTCTCTGTGACAGTGGGGTGTTAAGGTCCCCTGTTATAACTGTGTTTTTTGTTTTGTTTTGTTTTGTTTTGTTTTGTTTTTTTTGCGGCACCGGGGATTGAACTCACAACCTCGCACCTGCCAGGGCAGGCGCTTAAGGCACTGAGCCAAACTCCCAGCCCTGATTTTTTGAGGCAGGGTCGCACTATGTAGCTCAGGCCGGCCTTGCGCTCGCGTTGTAGCCCAAGCCGGCCTCAAACTCACAATGCTCCGCCTACCTCAGCCTCCCAAGTGCTGGGATTAAAGGCCTGCGCCACCACGCCCGGCTTCTGTTATAACTGTATTATTGTTTATTTGGTTTTTCATTTCTGTTAAGAATTACCTTTCATAGTTGGGTGCTTCCATATTCAGTGCATGTATATTTACGACTGTAATCTCATCCTTTTGAAGTTTTCCCCTAACAAGTAAGTAGTGACCTTCTTTATCTTTTTTGATCATTTTCTGTTTGAAGTTTATATTGTCTGCAAACATAATAGTTACCCCTGCTTTTTTCTGGGTTCCTGTTGCATGGAGTATTGTTTTCCAGCCTTTGATTTTTAGTCTGTGAATTTTGTTTTGAGTGAAATGTGTTTCTTGTACACAGCATATTTTTGGGTTTTGTTTCTTAACCCACTCTGCTAGTCTACTTCTTTTTATTGGTGAGTTGAGGCCATTTGCATTGATTGGTATAACTGATGTGTACTGGCTCATCCCCATCATGATATCTTTCTGTTTTTGGTTTTCTACATTTTCTGTTTAATTATTTACCTTGCTTAGTGGTTTCCTTTTGTTGTTGTTCTTAAGATTGTAGCTATCTTTGTCTCTTTCTAGAGTGTCTTTTAGTACTCTTTGTAGTGTTGGTTTGGTGGCCATAAATTTCTTCAGTTATTCTTTGTCATGAAAGTATCTTATCTCTCCATCAATTTTTAAGGATAGTTTTGCAGGGTACATCAATCTGGGTTGAAAGTTGTTTTCTTTCAGGATTTGAAATACTTCACTCTAAGCTCTTCTTGACTTGAAGGTTTGTGTTGAGAAGTCTGCCATGATTCTGTTAGGCTTTCCTTCATAGGTGATCTGTTTCTTTTCTCTGACAGCTTTTAGTATTT
The DNA here is from genome assembly GCA_004363535.1 of Dasyprocta punctata. Lineage (NCBI taxonomy): Eukaryota > Metazoa > Chordata > Mammalia > Rodentia > Dasyproctidae > Dasyprocta > Dasyprocta punctata. Next base: position 97,223 of record RJWM01003620.1, on the reverse strand, counting down.
TGTTCTTGTGCTGTATTTCTGATACCCTTATTATTATATGTCTGGGTGAAGATTTACTTTGGTTATGGTTAATTGGGGTTTTGTATGCCTCAGTTACTTGTATTTCAAATTCCCTTCCCATGTTTGGAAAGTTTTCTGCTATTATTTCTGTGAATAATCTTCGCAGGTCATTGGTATTGACTCTTGCTTTTTCATTTATGCCTATTAATCTTATGTTATTTCTCTTGGCATCATCTTGCAGCTGTTGAATTGTTGTTTCTTGGTTCCTTACTATTTTTAAGAGATCTTTTCTTTCATGGCCATGAGCTCCCATGCTGTCTTCAAGATCTGAAATTCTATCTTCAGCTTCATTCAAACAGTTTTTCAAACTTTCCATGGAATTTTTCATTTCATGCATTTCCCACATTTCCCTTTGCATCTGTTTCACGCATTCTGTTTGTGTTTTATTTTGTTCATTCAAAGTCTCGATCATTTTCTTAAGTTATTCTATTTTTTTATTTTGCACTTCTTTAGACACATACAACATTTCTTTAATAATGATTCTCATTTCATTTTTTAGCTGAGAGAATATTTCTGATTTGAGTTTCTCTATAGCTTCATTGAGCTATTTGTTTACTGCATTTTCTATCATTTCAGAAAGTTCAGTTGTGTGACTCCCACTGTCTTCCATTTCAGTGTCTCTTGGGTTTGTTCTCAGTGGGTTGGGCGATTGAGACTGACTCTTGGTCTTTTGTTTTGTCATTTTCTTCTAGAAAATGTGTGGTTCTTTGTCCTGCGAGGCTGACTGGGTGTTCCCCTGGTGGGTCGTGCTGAGTTGTGGGACCAGGTAGAGCTGGATCTTGTGTGCAGCTAGTGAGGGCACACTCTTGGAGTGTGCAGGTGGAGCCTGTGCCTTACTGGGTGGAGGCCAAGGCCTCCCTGTCCCAGGCAGCTAGGCAGAGCATACCCCGGAATGTGGCACCACCTGGACCCTGAGTCTGGCTGCAAGGAGTTCAGTGCCTCTGGTGTGCCAGCCAAGCCTGGGCGAGTCCCAGGCCTACAGTGCTGGGGCCTTGCTCCTGGCTGTGTGGGCCCATGACTTCTAGTACCTGGCGTGCAGGCCACTCCACTGAAGAATGGAGCTTGCGCGCACCCTGTGCTCTGGTGGGGAGAGCCCAAACTCTCCAAGACCCTGCAGCTACACTGGCCAGTCCCTGATGAGCAGCTCTGGGGGCATGGGATGGGCTGTGCTGGGCTCAGTACCTCTGTGTCCTGCGAGGCTGGCTGGGCATTCCCCTGATGGGTCGCACTGAGTCGTTGGACCTGGTAGAGCTGGATCCTGTGCGCAGGTAGTGAGGGCACCCTCCCGGAGCATGCACGTGAAGCCTCCACTTTACTAGGTGGGGCGCAATGCCTCCTGGCCCCAGGCAGCTAGGTGGAGCATACCCCAGAGTGTGGCACCACTTGGACCTTGAGTCTGGCTGCAAGGAGTTCAGAGCTTCTGGTGTGCCAGTGGTTTCCCATAACTCTTAAGCACCTCATTTTGGCATGTGGTGGAACTTTTCTTCAATGAGCAAATTATGGTCTGAATGTTTGTCACTCCTCTCCCATTTGACTTCAGTTTTTGAAGCCCTACTTGGATGCATTTGGAGATAAGAAATTTATGAGCTTTATGACTTTGTGATGAGTTAGATTAGGTTATGAGGGAGAGGTCCCCATGAAGAAATTAATGCATTGCAAAAACAGGAAGAGACAGCTTTCTTTCCTTTAGGTGAGAATAAAAAAAAATATTTGAAAACTAAGAAAAAATCTTACAGTGGGGAATCATCAGGTAACTTGAACATTTCAGCTTCCAGAATTGTGAGAAATAAATATTAGTTATCTAAACTACTCAATCTACGGTAATATTTTTATAGTTGTCCAAGATACGATAGACACTGCAATGCATTCTTGTCCCTTTAACAAGACTCACAGTCCCTTTATTACAGGAAGAACCAGCTACTGATAAGCTTTTGCATGATCTGTGATTGACTTGATCTAGAACCTAGATGGTTTTAACATAGCAATCAATGCATTGCCAAAGAATACTACATAAAGTCTTTCACACCAAGTATTAAGTCAGGTGTTATCACTGCCAAATTATTGAGGGAGAAATATGACATTAAAGGAAAAAAAGTACTATACTGCAACTCAAAAGAAATTTGTGATACCTGAAATTAGTATGTTTTCATAGCTTAGCAAATTTTTTGTCCCTAATTTATTCATATGCACAAAACAGAGTTGTTTTATATGGAAGATTATCTTCTGTCTGTAAAATTTCATGGTTTTTCCCCATACTATTAAGTTATTTTCACTGTTACATTACAAAATCAAGCAGAGAATATATTTAAAACTCTTCTCTAATACTCCTTTGGAAGTCTATTTCCATGTGACCAAAACAAAATAAGTATCATAAAACACTAAAATGTCAGTATCTAATATTCCTTTCTATAATTCTATGATACATAAGTAAGGCCAAATGACTTTACCTTAATCTCCTGCCCTGGGATACCATACTTGCTTGCAAAATTCATAAGGTATAATCCATTATTTCCCACTGTTTCATATTTGTGATTCATTTTTCAATTGGAGAAATAAATTCCTTAATGAAGTTCCCTGTACAGAGTCATTATTGCTTTTGATTCCAACCTGTTAATTTAAATAACTTCATAAAATGTTTCTCAACGTGGTAGACTATAAATTGTCCATACTCTGTTAAATTACCAATGAGCTAGATAGATTAGACATTTTTAGTACATTTATATTATGGAAAATCATTATGCCTTTTTATCTCCTTGTTTTTAATTTTTCTAAGTAACTCTGTATTATTTCTAAGAGAGTATAATGGATGAAACACAAACCAATGACAAATGTCAATTTAAATATCAACTATTGAAGTGTTTTTATTACTTTAATATCAGTTATTAAAGTCAGTGTTTCTAACTGACTACACCCACATTTCCATGAACATTATAATGATGTGATCAGTAAGTAAATAAAGAAAAAAAATTAAAAAGGAATCTGGGTCATTCTAGTTGACATTCTGACAGATCTACAGAAAACATCCCTAAGTCTGCAAAGATCAGTAATGTAACTGGTGACATATTCTATAGCATCTATCTCACATTTCTACCAATGTCTATATGTCCTGAAACCCACAAAATACTCAATAAACAGTTTTCAAATAAAAGCAGAAGTTACTGTATTTTAAATCAGTATATTATAAAGAAAAAAAAAACCAGTAAGCTTTTTAAATGACAAATCACTTTCATCTCCATAGTTATCAACCATTCTCATCAAGTAGAGGCACTGGATGAATTTCTTTGATCATTTGTCTGAAGTATGATTTCTAATGACATTTTGGAGAAAAGAGATTAAGCAGCACAATAGCTCAATTCTTCCTCTTCTAATCTATATTCTACTGAGTTTATCTGAAGCAATATAAGTAGACTTACAAAATTACTTTATTACTTTGTTGCATGTTTTGATTTTGATATTTCAAAGTTTTTTTAATGAATAGTTGTTGAGGAAGCTGACAAGAGAGCTTGCATCTGGTTGGAATGATTGGGGCAACTTGAGCTTTAGGTAGATCATAATTCTGGGAATGGACTGAATTGATTTCAGAAGAAATAGTTATATAGCTAGACAATTAAATAGATGAAAGGGAGGAAAGAGGGGAGGAAGAAAGAATGAAAGAAAGAAAAGAAAAACAGGAAGGAAGCAAACAAATAAAATACACCACCCTATATTTGCAAAGAACTGAATTATTGAAATTTTCCAAATATAACTTGTTATGTTATACTGTGGTGGTGAGGAAAAGTCATTTTAAGGAAAGGCAAATGCTTGCAAATAGTTATTTTCATTAGTTAGTAAATTATAAAGTTCTTTAAAATAGGAGTAGGAACAATAATGGATTACGTATCTTTAACAATTATGAAAATGGACAGTTATATAAGAATGCCTTTTCTTGAAAAAGATGCACAAGTTTATACATAACAATGTGGTCTTTGAATCATTGAGGTATAAATTAAAGTGGTTAGAGGAATTAAGAGTTTCAAATTAGAGGGAAAATAAAAACTTATTAACATTTATAACAGATATGCTATTTTGCTGGTTAATTTTATGTATTAACCTGTCTGAGTTACAAGATCCCAAAATATTTGGTTTGACACAATTTCTGGGATGATGTTTCTGGATAAGATTAGCACAGGAATCCGTGTGCTGAGTAAAGCTAACTGTCCCCCTTCTCACCCTTTCCAGCATGACTGGGCCTCATTCAAACCATAGAGAGACCAAATAAAACAAAAAAGGCAAAAGAGAGTTCACCCTTTCTGCCTTACTGCTTGAGCCAGCACCCATTCTTACTTTCCCTTTGATTACGATATATGCTATTGACTCTTAAGTTTCTCACTACTTTCAGGTTTCACACTTGAACTGAAACCACACAGTTTGTTTTCCTTGCTCTCCTGTTTGCCATGTGTTGGGACTTCTCATCCTACATAATCAAGTGAATTAACTGTTTATAACATTTCAAGACAGATATTGATAGACATAGATTGACCACTAACTAGTACAAATATTCTAGTCTTTGGAATAATACAACATTTTAAGAATGAGTTTTCTGAATTGATTCTGGGTTTTCTACAGTTGCTTCATTCTTACTGTTAAAATTAAAGATGCTATTTCCAGTGGTAAGAAGAGCATAGGCAGCCCATAGCATGACGATTCCAAGCATAGACATTACAAGACATCTGCTTTCAATGTTGTTAATCATCCACCTATAATAAACAGAGAACTCAGTGACTTTTATAGATTACGCTTCTGAAAATTTCCGAAAGCAGATTATTATAATGAGATTGGTTGATTACTCTTCATGCCACTAGACAAAATGGTGAAAGTAAGCAATGACATCAAAAATTTGAATTCCCCTCAGACTTGTTTATGTTTTACAAAATTTTCATAGAACACAATTTTTATTTTAAAAAATGTTAAAAATGAGACAACTTACATGCCATGAAGTTTATTACACAAGTGGAGATCAAAGAAAAATTATACATTTATGGAGCAGTCAATTCATGGTGCCAGATTAATTTTCTTCGAAATTGTAGATAAAGCTATAATAGCTTCAGTAGACATTTGGAAGTTTAGAAGAAATAGATGGCATAATTCCTACCTATAAATATTGCTATGACAGTGAAAGTAGGTTAGTACAAGTTTCACCAAAGTGGTCTATACTGTCCCTAGGTGTTCAGGAAGCTAAAGAGGAGGAGGATTTGGTTCTCAATCTAGGTTATATCCCTATAGGTAGATACTGCAACACAGTGAAAACTTGAAGGGAACAGTCATGAGTAAACCTTGAAGGACAAACCATGAAAAATCAGCTTAGAGTTTAACTAGAATGCAGATTTTGTTTATGAACATAATGGGGATAATGTTGAAAATGCAGGGTGAGACCAATCAATGAAAGGTTTTTAATCCTAACATAAGATTTTTCAAATTAGTATGACTCACAACAATGGAAAACTTTCAGTCGTTTTCAAATGGAAAAATGTCAATATGGTATTCTGCGAAGATGTTGACAGAGAGAGAGAAAAAAACTAATTGGTGCTCATGACACAGCTGATTTAGGGTAATAGGCAATAAATTTCAGTTTTTAGTACAAAACTGCAGCTCTCAGTTTTTAGTACATTTCATGTAAATTTTACAAACAGAAACACTTCCTTGAGGCTGACATAGTGTGTGCTACTCTTACTGCCTTCTCTGATGGTGCTGAGGTGATAGACCCCAGAATGCTGTCCTGAGATTCAGATGGGAGCATGCACGGCCTTGCCCACACTCACACAGACAGAACGTGGCAGCAGCCCACTGGAGACGGACAGGAACCTGCTCTGCCTTCTGACCACTAGTGGGCAGGCATAGCCCTTGGTTCTGATGACCGCATCCTATCAAAGAGGGGAACTGGGGTCAACAATTTCTGGGGCAGTTCTTTTCATAGCTTAACCCAACTGACTGCCTTAACAATCTAAACTACAGATTTACTGTCCCTGCCCCTGAGCTCCCAGCTGCCTCGCCACCTTTGCTCTAAAGGTAATTCCACCTGGTAATTAACTGTGAAATGTTGAGTGGCCAGTGTCTGACCCAAGGATTTGTGCCAAGCAAAAGTTTCAGTTGCATTTTTTTTTCTTTCTTTCTCTCTTTCACTGCCAGTTTGTGTATGTGTTTTTAAGTATTAGCTCTCTTGGAAGTGCATGCCTATTTAAAATTCCCAGACGATGAGTCAGACTTGTTCAGTGAGGTTCCTGGAGAGTCACATGGTGTGGCCTGACGAAACTTCACCTTATGAAAGGTTGGAGGAAAAGTCAGAATATTTTCCAGCCTCTATATGTGCACACATTCATGTACATACATTCATATACATTCTCCTATGCATATCCTTGTATACAATGTCATATAATTTGCATACATCTATGAGAGTGACTGATAGACATATACATACAATAAAAAAATCCCTTTGCTTTTATGACTCTCTCTTTTTCCTTTGTAGATATTTAGCAATCTGGTGAGCTAGAGGCCCATAACTCTTTGAAACCAAAAGTAATCAGAAGCCTTGTAGCTAAGTGTGCCTCACTTGGATTTCAGTTAGGCATCAACCCCATGGAATCAGAATGGGAGACCAAAAATCTAGATTCAAAAGTGATAGAGCACTAGCATCACTGAGAGAGAATATTTAAGTTGTTTCACTTGCTGTTCTGATCATTTGCTCCAGATTTCTGTAGGTCTCTAAAAAACTCAATATTAAAATTCACACTTTTCTTAAATCAGTTTGATCCTTATGATACAACCACATATCTCATTAATGCAGAGCAATAAAACAGACTGTCTCCTGTAAATACACCTAAGTGATAGTAATTTGTGAAACTTTTCAATTGATTTTTCTGCATAATTTCTGTAAGTGAAAACTCATTCTAGAATTGATATTTCAAGTGTAAAGGCCTCATTTGTTAATGAACCCTAGATATAGGCAGAATTGAGTTACTCCTTCAAAAATATGTATTACAGAATAAGTAGTCTAGAAAGATCTTACCTTGAGATGAGTATAGACAAAGAGGCAGATAGATCCTCTCCAAAAAAACAGGGTTACTAACACCATTTAAAGGATGTCATTGTATCTGAAGATATCATTGATTGAATGGGTTACCTTGATTAATTCATTTCATGAACATTTATTGGAGACCTGCTATTTATCAGATACTGCAGGAAACTGAAGATTCAAAGAAAAGCATACTATAGTCCTACCCACAGGTACTCCAACTTGATAATCAGAATTGTATAACAAGTAGTCATAGTTTAGGAATAGGGCAAGTACCATGAAAATACAGGTACAGACATGACTAACTTTGCTAACAGAATTTGATAAATTTTCACAAAGAAGGTGTTACTCCATTGAGATCTTCTTTGACAAATAGCAAATGCTTTGCTTCAAAATTAGTAAAGCAAAGAAAAAAATATTCTTAACGTTGGGTATGGGGGATCCAGAGAGAAAGGCCCATGAAAGATATTACTTAATGGTAGGCAGGACTGGTGTTACCAGAGAGATGGGAATGTGCCATTGCTTTGCACTTTTATTCTGGGTCAATCTAGGAACTGTGTTCCAGAGGAGAGCTGGTAATCATGAAAAGGAAAGCCACTAGCAACATAGGATCCCTTTCCTGTGTATCAATGCACTCTTTCATCACTTCTCTCTAATTCTGCCCCTGTTTCTCCTTCCTTCTGCCTCTCTGTTTCTCCATCTTAAGCCCAAATCTTTCTCTTTGGGACACTGGCATGAGTTTTGCACTCAGCCACCATAGTTTGCATGGCAACATTTCAAGAAAGATTACAGAGTTACTAGGTGAACTACATTCCAAAGTCCCTGAAGGAAGAATCTTGTTTGTTCACCTGGTCTCATGCATTGTGTTCAGAACTGAGACCCTGAAAACAAACCTGGGTTATATGGAAGGGACGCTGATAGATTAAACTGATTATAGGTTAAGCATTACCACCCCCCAATTTTCTACTATACATGACAATTGTACTTTGAACACAAAGAAAGGAACTGTGGAGTGCAGCGTAATACTGTTATCTTCTACACGATGTTGACTTAGATATGCTGAGGATTTCTGTGAATTGAATTTGTCTTTGTAAGAACTTCTCATAGGCTTACATGGGGGAAAAATATGTTTGGATCTAGGTGGCCCGGGATGAAACATTCATGATTTATTTTATTCCTTTTCCCTCACGGTCACTACTCTCAATTAGGTAAAATAGCGTAATTGCACTATGGGATAAGCATGATGCAAAAATTATATAGAATTGGAAATTATTCCTGTGAAGGTATATTTCCTCCTTTAGTCTCCATGTAAGTAAGGTTCAGTAAGATGCTGAGATTAATGCACTCCACGTAAAAGCAGGCCCTGTAAGATTCTAGAATTTCTCCCAATATAGTCCACGGAAAGATGATATGGCTAGTGGTATAAAACACTGAGATTTGTTTTATTTCTTTGTTACTTTTATCCTTACAATATTAAATGTTATATCAAAGAACATAGAAGCTATTAGGAAAATGCACCTTTTGCTAACTTGAATTACATTGTAGAAATTATTAAGAAATAATTTATTCCAAAATTTCTTGTTTCTTGTTTCTTTTTCTTTTTCTTTTTCTTTTTTTTTTGTTTTTGTTTTTTGTTTTTTGATTTTTGTCTTTTTAAGACAAGATCTTGGTAGGTAGTTCACGCTGGCCTTGAGCTCACTGTGTAGACCAGGTTGACCTCAAACTCACAGTGATTTTCCTGCTTCAGTCTCCCTAGTGCTGGGATTATAGATGTGTACTACCACAAGTGGCCCAAAATTTCTATAGATCTGTTAGCACACAGCCTCAAAAAATATTAACTTTGAAACACATCTAATTTATTCAAACTTGTATTTATGAATGCCATTCTAATTGCTCTACTAGGTCCCCATGCTTTAGTGATTTATTTCTTTGCTCAGATGGAGTTGAAGATGGGTGTTTGTGAGTCGGAGATGGGTGTTCTCCATGATTAAACAGTTAATACCACCTTGTGGCCATACAGTGTTTCATACACAACTGTAAAGTCACTACAGAAAGGAAAGGTAAAACAGCAGATTGTACCTGGAAGTTTTTATGGACCAGACCTAGAAATGGCACAAGTCACTTCCACTCAAACCATTCCACTGGTCAGACATCATGTATCAGACTGGACATCAAACTAGCACGGTGGTATTTAGTTCAAGAAGAAAAGTAAGTGTGGTGAACCATCAGCTACAGTCCTCCAAAAAGCTCTTGGTAATCTCTCATAGTGCTGAGTGTGCACTGAATACTAATGAACAAAATGTGGTGAGTAAAAGCTGAATAAAATGAACAAAAACATGATAAATAAAAGCTGAATGAAATGAACAAATGTGGTGAATAAAAGATGAATTGAAATCACTTAGCAAAAGTCAAATTCAGTTCTACATGTAAGTTCGATGACAAAATGTTTCTTCTGCCATGTTCCTATTTACAGCACAAATAAGTATCTCAAACACACACACACACACACACACACACACACCTGCATGTACAACTTTGACATTGACATGAGTATTTGTTACTAATCTCTAAGACTGAATAGCGGACTCCAAAAAAAAAAAGAGAAATAGAAATAATATAGACATGAAGAATTATACTACAATTTTCCTATAAAGTCAGTATTTTAAAATAAAACTATTTTCTATACTGTTCCTTATGGTAGAAATGGAATATTACTAGCAATTGAAAATAAAACATTTCATTACTAAATAAAATGATAATATGTCCATGCTTATCATTTATTTATCACTACTATAGGTTATTATATTCTTCTCAAATTTATAATTGTTTTCTTATATGGTTTATGTCATGTAAAGACAAATTTAATATTGTTTCAAATGGTTTTGGATAATTAGACATACATTTGTTTAGATTTTTAGCTTCTACTACTTGTTTCTTATGTTTGCAGGAAACATAAGAATAATTAATTTGGTCATTTGAGAAAATAGAGAGTACAAAAGTTAAGTATTTTTTTAATCAAGTCCAGTTCTCTGGATTTGTAACTGTGCCTCTTATTACAGTCTCTAGAGTAAGTGTTTATGGTTTGAATTCTAGAAGAAGTTGTCAGATGAAATCTGGGAACACCCAAGGAATAACACAATACCACAAAGTTAATATGATTGATGATATCATAGTTCATTTTTAACAGATGTCAAAAGGAAAAAAATCAAGCTGCCATTGCACATACTGAGCCCTTGTTCTCTTAACAGAGGACCTTTATAAGTAAATCACAGTTAATGGTAGGTATTCATTGGGTTAGGTGATGGGTGCTTGGATTTCTTTTGGATTTTCAAGAGAAAAAGACATTTGAGAAAAATCAGAAATTTCAAAAAGAGATTCTTAAACGTTCCTTTATTTTTGTTTGCTGCATTTCATCACAATGTTTAGTTTGGCATTTGTATTCTACTTAGGAGAAGTTTATTTTTAGAAATACAGTATATATGTGAAAGTCAAAAAATCCCATAGGTATCTGTTCTTGAATCTAGTTCTTCAGTAACTGCCCGATGAAATTCCATGTCCACTTATGTGCTGACTGGAAGAGAGAGAGAGTGTAGGAAACATTTTTTAAGGATGTATGTATGTAAACAGAATTTGGGGAACATAAAGGAAAATAATTATATCTTAGCTGAATTAAAGAACACCCTAGTGTAAGTATATATGATCCAAAATCTATAATAAATACTATGTAAGGGTAAAAAACAGCTAGAAGAGCAAAAGTAATTGGGAAGGGAAAAGGGGGAAAGAGGGAAGGGAAAAGGAAAAGATATAAATCTGTATATATGTATGTGTAAGATGACTAAAACAAACATACTGCTGAATGTATTAGTTATTGAGAAAGAACAGTTAATACTCATATGATTAGATCAATTTTACATGTCTATATCTGTTAATGTGAACAACCATTTTGAAGATAACGAGACACAATATTGCAACCATTGTCAAGTTTCTATCATCCTGTTTTGTAAACCTGTAATGTTTCTGTTGTGCATTTACTCTAGTCGTTTGTTTGTCCCTTTTGCTCTTTGTCTTTCTTGTATGTCTTATTTTTCTCTTAAATAAAAAAAAATAAAAACTAAAAGAAAAAGAACACCCATTGTTTGTTTGTTTCTGAGTCTAACAATCCATTTAGCCAGATTATTATTTTTCCTCAGGGTACTGTAGTATGTGTTCATCCTGTTCAGGAAAAGATAAAGCAGTTGATTAGGGTTAGATAGAATTTTCTGCATGATACATTCAGCAGCACCCATACCATCACTCTCTGGAGTAAGCCTTACCTTCACATTACCATGATTCTTATTCTTAGCCATTGTGGAAAAAACCTATCATGGAAAGGGCACTATTTCCTTCTCAATCAAATGTGTGAGGAATTTCTTGCATACAAAACCATCATATGCTCCCAAATTTGGTGCATATTAATAAACAGTCTGGTTGTGTATATTATGTTTGATGGCATGAATGCAGATCTATTTCAATTTAAAATTTAAAAATTCAGAAACCTTATTTCTATTAAACATGGCAGCACACAAATACACACCAATGTTCATATAGCCAGAATGGATAGTATGTGAGTTTTCTTTGACATACCAGTGAAATACATAACACTGTATGCTAGAGAATTGATTTAGATAAACAATTGGAGACAATAGCACGTTAGGCACTTTGCCACATTTGAAGCTGAAAATAGCACGTTAGAAATTAATTTTGAAGAATTCCTTTAATATTGTAAAACACCTTGCTAACTCAACTGTATTTTTATTTTTAAGGTTGTAATTTTGACAGTCTATAGCAGGAATGAGCAAAGTTGTTCTATGAAAGACTAGTAAATAGAGATATTGCAAGCTGTAGGTCTCCTCAACCCTGCCACTGTAGTAACAAAACAGCTAGAGATAAATGAATGCACAGATGCATGAATAAAAGACAAATGTGTGCATACACACATAGCTGTGTTCCAGTGAACATGAATAATATTCAAACAAACAATTGGACTGGTTTGCTCTATACACCTTCATCAAACCCTGACCTTCTGCATCCTCACAGCATGTGTTAACTGTGATTCCCTTTCTCATAGAGATTCTTGCAAATTATTCTCAAATGATTGATAATTCTAGCTTTTCATCTAAAATAGAGACATAAAATACTTCTCCCCTTTTTAGCTATAAATGATACAACCCACCTTCTAGAGGAAACTGGCCATGAGCCTGTTATCTTCTCTTGGATCTCATTGTGGAAGGTGAAGGCCTTAGGAATTGGGAAACGTGTTCCTCTGCCAGTTGGCAGCTAAGGAATTCGCTATAAGAACATGGAGTTTTGGTTTCACAAGATGCTTTATTTAAAAGGACACTACTGAGAGGCTTAATGTTCTGCTGGGGACAGTCTTGAAAATAATGACCTACTTTCCTCTGCAAAGCCAACTCTGAAAGAGGATGATGTCTACAAACGAGGGCTCATAAAAGGATATAATTAAATACTGATGCTCCTCAGAGTGAAAGAACTTTGAGATAATGACTACAGTGGCACACACTGTACCAAAGAGAACAAGATGTCACAATTATATATTTGCAGGTTGATTTAATCTGACAGGATTCTTAGCAACAGTGAACTTGGGCTGTCTGTGCATAACAACACAGCCTATGTGTGCTACAAATGAAGCTCTATTTATCTTTTATAAACTTACACGTGTCAGTTAGCAAACTTCTTCATCTAGCTGGACACTCTTATTAGGGGAGATCCCATATATGTCTGCATTTTCTGGGTAAAATTGTCTGTAAATCATCCTCTTTAGTTAAATAAGTTCTTTTTCAAATTCTCTCTATGAATAGGGTTTTTATTATTTGATTTTTCAATGATAGTCTCTCACTATGAAGTTCTAATTATCCTGTCTTCTCATGTATCACTAACAGAGAAATTAGCAGCTAGTAGATTTGAATTTTCCATCACAATTAATTCAAGATAGAGAAGAATGAATTAAACCAGGAGTTGGCAAACCATGGCCCTTGGACCGAATCCATGCCCACTCTTATTTCTGTATGGCCCTTAAACTAAAAATGGCTGTTATCATTTTAAATATTTGAAAAACTATTTTAAAAAAGAGTATATTTCACCCCTGCAACTTGTATGAGTTTCAAGTTTGGGGGTCCACAAATAAAGTTATATTGTAACTGAAACATTCTTTTTTTAATGTACAATGTATTGCTGCTTTTATGCTAGAAGAGCAAAATTGACTGCACTGGAGAACGCATGACCAGCAAAGACTAAAATATCTACTTTCTTTCCTTTCATAGAAAAAGTTTCTAACCCATGGAGTACGTGACCCTTCAAATTCCCTTTCCAAATTTTTACCCAAATGTGATTGCTAGCTCCTTTTATTTGAAATTCCACTTTTGCATTGACTTTAGGGCTTACAGGATACTCCGAGATAGAGGTGGAACTCAGTCCTAGAGGCCCGATTTTTTTGTATAACAATGCACCTTAATTTATTTTCATCTCTGCTATGAGATATAGAAGCCAACCTATAACCTCATTAATCAAAATGTCTAGCAACTATTTATCCCTTCAAGTTTTGTAAAGCACTGTCAAAAGCATAATTTCACTAGTACTATTCTTTTACTTTAAAGATATGGAAGCTCAGGTTCAGCTATGTTGTTCCTCTTTTCTAAAATCATGCAATTAGTCAGTGGTGAATAGCAGAATGTGAACATGACTCTGAGCCTTGCCTTATTTCTATATTACTGCCCTACCTTAGAAAGTTAGAGATGTAAACAGAAATGCTACAGTCTTCCAGCTGGTCCTGCCTATAAATCATGCAGAGATTGTGTAAAATGAAACTTCCTTTTCCCTCCTTTCTGTCACCTGTTATAAAATGAGAGAGTCACCATCTGAGTTTCTTTCCTCTGCACAAGGTAGAGCAGAATACTGGTGGTGTATTCTTTTGTGCCACGGCAATTCATGTATCAAAGAATTAAGAAGCAACCCTCAAGTTCTGGGAGGTATGCTAATGGTGTTTTGATTGAAATTGCACTGAATCCATATAAAAATTTTGAGAGTAGGGCCATTTTCACTATGTTGATTCTTCCTATCCATGAGCAAGAGATATCTTTCCACTTTCTGAAATCCTCTTCGATCTCCTTTTTTTTCAGAGTACTATAATTTTCAGTGTATAGATGTTTTGTTCCCTTTATCAAATTGATTCTTAAGTACTTCATGTTTTTGGATGTTATTGTAAAGGGTCTACTTTTCCTAATTTTTCTCTGTGAGTTTGTTGCTTGTATACATGAGTGCTATTGATTTTTGAGTGTTGGTTTTGTATACAGCTATGCTACTGAATTTGATTATGAAATCTAGAAGTTTTTGGTGGAGTTTTTGGGGTCTACTATGTAGAGTATCATGTCATCTGCAAATAATGATAATTTAACTTCTTCCTTTCCTATTTCTTATTCTTTTTGTTTCACTGTCTTGTCTAGTTGTTCTGGCTAATGTCTCCAGAACTATATTGAATAAGTGTGATGATAGTGGGCATCTTTGTCTTGTTCCTGATTTTAGCATAAAAGTTTTCAGTTTTTTAGCATTTAGTAAGATGTTAGCTGTTGGTTTGTCATAGATGGCATTTATCAGATTGTGGTAAAGACAATATATTCCAACTTTCTGTAGGGTTTTTTTTTTATCATGAATGGGTGTTAGTCTTTGTCAAATGCTTTTTCTGCATCTACTGAGATGATCTTGTGATTTTTGTCTTTGATACTGTTAATGTGGTGTATTACATTTATTGATTTGCACATGTTGACCCATCCCAGCATCCCTGGGATAAATCCTACTTGATCATGGTGTATAATCTTCTTGATAATTTCCTCCATTCTGTTTGCCAGTATGTTATTGAGGATTTTTGTGTCTATGTTCATTAGAGAGATTGTCTTCTAGTTCTTTTTTGGTTGGGTTCCTCTCTGATTTGGAAATCAGGGTAATACTTGCTTCCAAGAAAAGATTTGGGTTGTAAATAATAATCTAATGATATACTTCATTAGAAGAGCTTCAGATTCCTACAAGACTATATACATTTTTTATTTCTCTCACTCTACTGTCTCCATTTTATCTTCTACCATTCTCTATCTCATTAAACACACCCTATCACACAAGTTTTTATGTTTCTCGACATACCATCTCATTTCTCCTCTTGCCATTCAATAGACCTGGATCATTATTATCTGAACTCTCCTCACAGTTTACTTCCTCCTATCATCAGAGTGCTACTCAAATGGCAACTTGTCTTCAAAGACACTTTGCTTGGCCACTTTCAGTAATGTGTCTCTAGCCTAGTATCTCATTTATTCTTCATAACATTTCTCTCTAAAACTATGATTTACTTACCAGTCCAATTTTCTAATATCCACCTTCATCCTTTTGCACAAAGACCTTGCTTATCTCTTTCACCAGCACCTAGAAGTTTGCATAGCATGGGAAACACTCTTTATACACATATGCTGAATGATGAATAAGTGAGTATTTAAAAAAATTCTCCCCTTTTCTAATGGAGCCCATTAGGTGCTAAAGGTAAGAAATATCATTTCAAACAAAAGATAGAATGTAATGAATCTGTCAGTGGTAGGGCAAAAAATGTTTGGAATAATGTAAGAAATAAAACCATGAGTTCATTCTGGAAAGAAAAAATAATTTCTCGATTCTGTGAGGATACAGATTATTTAATGGCGCTATGAAGATACTTTGCCTAACAGCATTGTTTTGCATAATATCCATGGGAAGCCTCTGTTGTTCAGTGCTCTGGTCTCTTGCAATTTCAAGGCATATGGAAGTTATTAGATGTTTTAAGCTTCTAAATGTTCACTCTGGGAAGACAGAACATGCAACCATCTGAGGAGGAAGTGAAAAATTCTGCTTATCCGTCTACTACTGTAATTCTACTTCTTCAAGGCTAACACATTTTGTCTGACCCATAATACCAATAGCCAGCTTTGAGTATGTTGACTCTTAGAGTCATCAGTGGAAACTCGAGGGTTTAAATTCCATTTTTTCTGTGTGTGTGTGTGTGTGTGTATGTGCGTGTGTGTGTAGACTTAAAGTTGCATTTCAACACTTTTTTTAAATGGCAGCATTATTATACCCTACATCTAGCTGTTAGAAGAGCCAGATCAGAATTGAGCAAATTCATTTATAAAACTTTTTTTTATTTTAAGAAAATACGACTTTATCAAATTCTGCAATAATCAAGAAGGATGATGTTTTTAAGTAATGCATGACTTAGTTCTAAGGTGCACATGAGGATGGAGTTGAATTATGATGGAGACATGGTGGTTTAATGAACCATGGAAAGCACATTTACTTCGAGAGGACAAAATGTGTTCAGCATGCATTATCAAGAAACTTAGAAGGGATACTTTTGAAAGTAATCCAAATTGATGACCATGGTAGGATCAGGTTACAGAAGAGAAGTGCATGTTTGAAACAGTGAATTTCGAGTTGATTACTAAGAAAAACTTCCATTTGTATAATTTCATATATTGTTCTGTTGAGATCAGCCTAAAGTAGAGCTATGAGTTTTGGATGTTTCTCCTATATTCCTTTCCTACAGTTATAATTTTTTCCCTGGTAATACTCACTTTTAACCCCTAAAAGTTCAACATGTCTTTTTTAACCTCCTATTTAATTGGTAAAATATTTGGTTATTAAAGGATACACAGGTCATAGACTTTTAAAACAAAAAAAGTAGAGCTTTTTACATGTAGGTAGAAGAACAAAAAGATCATTTTGAGAACCGCAAACCCTTCCACATTTGCTCTCTGCTTCTGCAGGTGCCTAACCATACCACCAACTTACTAAATGAAGGCTACTGTATCTAGTGGTGGCCACTGGATAAAGGCCTTCCTCTGACAACTAAATACATGGGCCAACGTATTTATCCACAAAGTACATGGCCTTTTTAAATAATGAGAATTCAATTTCATTGTCATTATTACCATCAGGCCAAATGACTTGCAAAATAAAATAAATGAGATCTACAGCACCTCGAAAGCTAAGACAGCCTCCAATTCATCTTCCACCTGCAAAACTGCACTCCAATGTTCCCAAAATGAGGGTGAGAGAAAGGATTGGTTTTGACCTTCCATTGGTCACAATGCAGTGCTGTTCTTGATCTCACTTCACTGATTTCTGACTAGCATAGGATTTTTGGTATTGTCTTAGTTTCATCTCTTCATAAATCAAAGGAAGAATCTGAAGGACCTCAGACCTGCTGTGCTGCTGTAGTTTTACTAAGCAAACTCTCTGGTGGCCATTGGTGCGATTTGTATCTTAACAGTAGGAAAATATGAAGCTCCAACTGGAAACTGATAATTCCACACCTCCTCCAGAGAAATCCACAAAAACTGGTCTTGGGCACGGTGTGAGAAGTCATCCCCTTGATTTATCAAATTTAATTTTTGTGATTAGTACACTTTTGTAAAGCAAGAAAGTGGCAGTAAGTGAGGAGAGAAAGGTAGAGGAAAAAATTTTCAAAATATGTGCAAAATACAGAGAAACTCCAGTGGTAGGCTTGGACTTGGCTCTCATGGATGTGGTTTCAAGATGTTTGAAATAAACTGTCCCTATCTCATGATGTAACTCTAAAGGAAATACTAAGTACTCCCACATGATCTCAACATGCATACTACTTTCAAAAGAATAGCTCCCTATGATACAGTGATTATTAAAAATCACCCATATATGTAAATCAAATAGACTTGTACTTTGTTCAAGTTATTTTGTTACCTACATTGGCCCAATGTGACAGCAGATCTTGCTTGGGGAGATTTACCCATCATTACACAGTCTCTATGGGATGGATGCTCTTCAGGGTGCACTCATTCTTTTTTGTGTCCTCTGAATTTGGGCTGAATGTTAACCACATCCAGTATGAGTTAGTTAGAAGGGTAGAGAATTTGCAGTTAGACAAATCTGATCATGATTCCTAGACTATCACTTATAAGAAGGTTCTTGGCTTATGATCAATTGACCCTAAATTTTGTGAGTGAGAAAGTATACTCATAAAACCAGTCTACTTTTTTATATCTACACTGTATTCAATAAATTTCATGAGATATTCAACACTGACAGAAGAACAGCTTTGTATTGGAAGAGTCTGCCTATAATCTTTTTTATTTTGCTTTTTAAAATTAAAAAAAAAATAAAAAAAAGAGTCTGCCTACCTGAAAGCCAATGCAAGCATTCTGAACATGTTTAAACTAGAGTATGCAGATACTTTAAACTTAGAATGGGTCTGTAGAGAAGCAGCCTCATGGTAAGCGGTGTAGCCTTTGTGCTATTTGGATGGCTTGGGTAAGTTACCTAAAGTTATAGACCTTCATTCAAATCTCTCATTTAGAGTAGAAATAATATTGAAATATTTGTAATTCTGTTTTTTCTTAGGGGAATTGTTTATTATATACCAGATACTTTTCTAATTAATTTATATACATTTTATCTCAATCAATACTCATCCTGACAGCAAGTATCACCCACCATGTGTATTTTAGAAGTGTTAATTGCCTTGTTTATTTTAACACCAAGGAAATAACAGTCAGATCACATTCTCAGATGTGTATCCAAAACCTGTGCCCTGGTCATTACCGCAGCAGAATTAGGGTTAGGGAGAGGGCTACTCAGGCATCTCTGCATGTCCCCAGCAATGATCTCGTAGTCTTCCCCTCAGAACACTGCTTTATTCTTGCCCTGAGTGTGTGCCATATAAAGGAACAGGACACAGAACCTTTCTTCCACTGGTATTTCATTCCCTTTGCTGCCTTTGCTTATGCCATGATTATTTTACAAAATACAAAACCTAGATCCTAATCCTGGCCGTTAATTGGATAAGATCCTTAGCATAGGCTAAGACTGAGCCCTTGAGTTTTGAACCACTGTTTCTTCACCTTTACCTCTCTTCCTTAGGATATGGGAATTCTCCTCTCTTCAAGTCCAGTGGGACGGAACTGCTTTATCTCCATTGACTATGATAAGTACCCTGGGTTTCAGATTTCCCTATATTTTCCTGCTTCAATACTATTTTCTTTAAATTCTACCTGCTTTTGCCTGCCTTACTAAGTATTATATATATAGGCATATGGAGATATAGATAGATAGATAGATAGATAGATAGATAGATAGATAGATATAGATAGATAGACAGATAGATAGATATGTTTTTATATATGTATCCTGCTTGTTTAGAGAAAACTTTTTCCGTCCTTATAACTTCAACAGCTCCCAAAAATACTGGCAGATATGTCCATCTGCCAACGTCTGTCAGTGGCAAATTCTGGAGCAAAATACCTTAAGGGTCATGAATAGATGATTTTCTTTCCAATCAACAAGTCTTGGTTACAAACACAATACAAACACAATATCACTTGTGAAAGGAGTGGAGAGGTAAACACAAAATGAAAATTGTGGACATCTTGAATTAATACAAAAAAAATTTTTTTGGCCTTACTGGTTAGGCTGTATTAAAAAGGTACATTCTACTACAAGAAACTTTCTACCATCAAAATAAAACATAAAAACAGAAAAAATAGGGCTTTGACTTTTGTGAAGGTCAAATTAGTCTTCTAAACAGTAGACCTAAGAGTTTTTCAAAACCACAGATTTCAGGGTCAGTTCACTTATTTTTTCATACCAAATGTTTCAGTTAAAATGTGAAGACTGATGAGCCAATGCTTTCATTATTTTTTATGAGAATTCAGGAATAAAATAGTCCATTTTTTTAAAGAAGGAGACTTTGTGTGGTATGTTGGTTCCTATAATGTATACATACTTTTTGCAAGTAAGCCACTTTAAAATTCTATTGAGACTATTTATGCACAGATTCTTCTGGGCAATCTTTTTTTCTTCCTAAACATGTAGGATGACAGGTGGCATTCATGCAGTCCCAGCCGATGGAAAATCACACAGTGGACACTGATTTCTGAGAAAGGAGCATGAGTGGCCCCACGCTTATCAGGAAATACAGAAAAATCTGTTTTGAAACTTTTTAATAATGAGTTATGTGCAACCATCCAAAGGAATGTAAATGAAGAAAAACATCATAATGGAACACCAAGTAAATTGGGAACTCAAAAGAACCAAAATAAAAAAGTTTGAATCAGACTGAAGAAAGGTGGAGAATTTCATGAATGAGAATTCATGTATGTCTGTCTAGTATGGGTGCAGTTGGGGTGGGCTTTGGGGATTTTATATTGAGACCAATATAAAAGGAGAATAGAAAATAAGTTAATGCCTCAGAGTTAGGAAATGCTCTAAAGAAATACTCTAAACAAATAAATGCTCTTCCTCTTTGGAAGGACAGAAAGAGTAAAATCCCTCACCTGTATAGAAAACATCCCTATTTGATCAGCCACTATTTTTCACATCTGCGGCCAGAATCTGGCCTTGAGATCCCACTTCATAGCACCTCATGTATTGACTCCCAGTCATGGGAGTTGACAGATCAAGAATGCAGGAAGAAAGTAATTCATTTTTTCACGAAAAGCAAAGAGAACACTGACTTACCACCTCTGCTTAAAAAGCTTATGCCTTGCTAGGGAAGCAATGCCAAGTCAGTCAATCAGTGCAATACATGGCGACATGTGTCTAACTGTTTGAATACTGTGACAAGGAGATGGAAAAAAATTCCTGCTGACCAATCAGATTTCTGGTATCGTGGCCAGTTTGTCAGTAGACAGTGTTGTCACTGAGCTGAGTAAGCAACTTGAGAGAATAAAAGTAGAGAAGAGGTGGGAGGAGGGAAGGGTTGTTTCTCATCATGATTATGAAGTTGGATTATTTGGGCTTGGACTGTAGAAAGCTGCTCTCTGTGCCATCCTGTTTTAAATCAAAGGGGAGAAAGCCTTCCAATAAATGACAAGGATAATAAAAACAGTTCATGTGTCCATAAGGGTGATACAAAGATATATATATTCTGCAAATATAACACTGAACGATGGGATGCAGAATTTGCTAAATCTCTGTTTCTAAATGGGGCACTATTATTTACGAGAATACTAATTCTTTTTTATTGTGGTTACATAATCAAGTGTTTCTGTGATTTAAAAAAAAAACTGTTAAAGTCTTGGTCTCATAAAAACAAAATAAATCACGTAAGTAATTAAATTTATAGTACATGCTTTATTTGTTGGGCTTTTATATGCAATTTACAACTGAATCATCAGCCTTCCATTTCCACAAGCATGAGTGCATAGTACACTTCATACAAACCCATTTAAGTTGGGAATTAAGGAAAAGAGAAGAACTATGGAAGCCTGAATGTTGTGGTCAAATGTGAGACAAATGTATGGTTGTCATTTTAAGCATATGGCGATTTTTCTTACAAATAAAACTTCATAAACGATGGATGCTCAGAAAACATCAGACCAGAAAAGACGATATTCCAGCATCATTGGTGTTTCCTTCTAGTGTGCATTCTTGCTTATAAGAAACTTGAGTTATGGTGGGCGTGGTGGCATATCCCTGTGGTCTCGGTAATCTGGGAGGCTGAGGCAGGAGAATTACAAGTCTGAGCCCAGCCTGGGCAAATGACATTTTAGAGAGAGTCTCAAAATAAAAAGAAATTTGAAAATAGACTGGATTTATGGCTCAGTGCAAAGGTCTTGAGTTCAACCCAACACTGAAAAAAATTTTAAAAAATTTACAAAAAGAAAGAAAAGAAAGAGCAAAATTATATATAAAATCATGTATGACATATATCTATATATGTTATAAAACTTTCAAGTAGCAGATTGAAGCCCAATCTCGGCGATTTTGGAGGGTTTTTTCTTTTGATCTTGTTACCATTTGTGATTTGACCATGTTGTCATTGTAAACAGTTTCTTATACAAATTGTAAATTTATTAAAACTGCCATAAAAAATTTACATGAATGAGTAGTTTAAAATAAAAAACAAAGCACATGCTCTCTGTGACCCTTAATCATGACTGTCAACTTGACTGCATTAACAAATGCCTAGGGAATTAGTAAAGCACTCTTCCAGGTTTGCCTGGGTTATTGATAGGGTCATGACCTTGGGGACTCTATCTGGTTCCTGAACCCTTCCTATTTGATGCTGTTCCCTTGCTATGTTTCCTGCTCTCACCATGCACTTTCGCTCTGCCACAGATTTCCACCATGGTGTTTCTCCCTTGGAGCTAGCCAAGATGGACTGAATCCTCTGGAATTGTGAAGCAAATTAAACTCTCCTCTTTTAAATTGCTGGTGCTGGCTTTTTGTTTTGCAGTCAAAAATCCAAAGTCAAGGTGCCGGTATCTTTGCTGACTTTTGGTGAATGTTTTCAGCACCTGTTCTAATTTTCCTTGGCTATGGGAGTGTCTTGGTTTGTGGACCCCAACCTCGGCTCTGGCTCCTTCAGTGGCCTCTGCAGTGTGTCCTGTTTTGGTCCCAGCACTACGGGTAGTTGTTGTTGGACTCAGGTTCCATTCTAATCTGGGATGATCTCATCCTGATATCTCTATCTTACAAACATCCATTACAAGGTAATGACACTTGTCTAAATAGTGAACACTCATAGATTCTGGTTGAATATGTCTTTTGGAGGTCCACCAGTCCAATCACTAAAGTTATGTTCTATTAATTTTCTTCTTACCCACATGAAAGGAAGAGCTGATTCGTTCCCTTTGAGCAATATTTTATTAAATTAAGAATATTGTTACTCAGCAAAGTGATTTTACTCTCTTCAGATTTTCTTTGTTAATAGATTTAAATTTACACTTCTACTACTTTGTTCTAAATCAGCTGAAAGATTAATCTCATCTTATTCTTAAAATCTTCAAAAACTAGACTACATTTGGATGGAAATTAGAAATATTTATTTATTTATTTTCTTTTAATTATTTTGTTACATATTCTCCTAGAAAAAAGGATTTATCTTTTGAACTGTTATCATGTTATGAGAATATTTCAACAGTAGAGATAATGAGTTACTGTTCAAATGAAATGTGCAGGCTTTAGCCAGAAATGGATCTGGCCAGGATCCATAGCATGTAACTTAACATGCTCAAACTATTTGATTTAAACAAGTCATCCAATATTTTTCATCCCATATTTTCACATCTGCAGAATGGAAATATTAATACTTCCCATAACTTTTAATACAGTGAAATATATTAAATACATTGAATATAAGTAAGTAAACCATTTAGAGCAAAACTTTAAGTATAGTCTTCCCTTTGCAAATAATATCTATTACTAATTATAGAAGGCTAAAAAGCAATGTGTGAAAGGAGAGTTTTTTCTTATTTATATTAGTGTGTGCTTGCAATACATAGTGATTACATTCAGCTTGGTTGCTTGAAATGTACACATATCAAATCTGAATCATTTTTATTCCCCTTGTCCTCTTTCATCCTTCCCTCTCCCTCCTTTCCCATATCCCCTTCTTATCACTAGAGGCTTCTTCCCTGTTTCTTAACACACCACTTTTATTTTGCTCTTTAAATTATTTATACTTTACAACACTCATATTAGAGAGACCATGTGATATTGATCCTTTGGTGACTAATTTATTTTTCTTAATATTATGATCTTAAAAATCTATCCATTTTCCTATAATTATTTGAAGTTATCCATCTTTAAGGTTGAGTAGTACTCCTTTGGGTATATATACCATATTTTCTTCATTTATTCATCTGTTAGTGAATATATAGTCCTCTTCCATGATTTACCTATTGTGACTTGTACTGCTATAAAAACAGCTGTGCATGTGTCCCTGTAGTATGATGACTTTATCTCTTTGGGGAAAATACACTGAAGAGGTGTAACTGGGTCAGATGGAATTTCTATGTTTAATTTTTTGAGAAATCTCCATAATGATTTCTGCAGTGATTGTACTAGTTTAAATCCCCATAAATAATATAAAAAGCTTTCTTCTTCCCCCATAACCTTACCAGCATTTGTTGTTTTTTGAGTCCTTGATAATAGCCCTTCTGACTGAAGTAAGGTGTAATGTTAGTGTTGTTTTGGTTTGTAATTTTCTAAAGGTCAAAGATACAGAACATTCTTTTGTTTTATTTATAGATCATTTATCCTTCTTCCTCTGAGAAGTGTCTGTTCTTTCCAGTTGCCCCTTTTTCCTGTCTTATTTTTGCAGGTCTATTTTTTGAGGTTTGCTCTACAGTCTACATTTTAGTTTCCTATTGTGGCAGTAAATGGTACTTTTTTTTTTTTTCTCTTCTGTAAGTTGTCCTTTGATTCTGATACCTATTTCTTTTACTGTGCAAAAGTTTTTTAATTTGATATCTAATTTGTCCATTGTTAGTATTATTTCTTATGCAGTTAGAGTTTTGGTCAGGAAGTCTTTGCCTATGCTCATGCCTATGTCTTCGAGTTTTACCAGTTTTTCTTCCAGCAAACACAATGTTTCCATTTTAATGCATAGGTCTTTGATCCATTTTGGTTTGATTTTAGTACAGGGTGAGAAGTTTGGATGAAGATTCGGTCTTTTGTATGTGGATAACCAGCTGTGCCAACACTATTTGTTAAAGAATCATTTCTCCAGCATATATTATTCGCCTCTTTGTCAAAAATCAGATGATTATTATTATTTATTTTTTACACTAGGGAGACAATATGATATTTAAAAATGTGAGTCTGATTTATTTCACTTATAAATATAATCTCAAGTTGCCTCCATTTACCTATAAAAGCCTCAAGTTCATTCTTTTTTATAGCTGAGTAATATCCATTGTATAAAAATACCACATCTTTTTCATCCATTCTGCAGTTGATGGGCATTTTGGTTGCTTCCAAGATTTAGGTATCACAAATTGTGCTGCTATAAACATCAGTGCACATATATCACTGTGATGTGACACTTTCAATGTTTCTGGGAAAATACCCAGAAAGGGAATAGATGAATAGAATGAGACTTCCAGTCCTAGTTTTTGAGGAATCTCCACACTGATTTCCACAGTGACCACACCAGTCTACACTCCCACCAACAGTGGAGAAGTTCTCCTTTTTTCCCAGAGCCCCACCAACATTTGTTATCAGTTGACTTCCTGATGGCAGCCAATTCTTTCTAGAGTGAGATGGAATCTCAAATAGATATTGTAGTAATGAAAGGGAAAGAAAGTGCTCAAAATTAAAGAACAACTGAGTTAGAGGAAAGGAGAAAAGGAAAAAAGGAAAAAATTATATGTATGTAGGTATATACATATGACTGTATGTATAAGCGTGCAAGATAGATAACTATACTACTAATTCTGATAGTTCATCAAAAAGAATAGTTTGCTGTCATTATTTGATTGTCTGATCATTTTTTATGTCGAGATCTTGTAACTTGAACAACTACTTCTAAGATAACAATATGCAACATGTTAACTAGTGTTGATTTCTTACTTTTTAAAAAATTCTATATTATTTCTATCTTTTTTTATGTTTTGCTTTTTAAAATTAATAAAAATAAAGAAAAAATCAGATGATTAAAGGTATTTGGGGTGGTTTCTACGTGCTGTGTTCTATTGGTCAGTATGTCTGCTGTTGTGTCAGCACTAACTGCAGTTTTCACTAATGTGGCTTTGAGGTGTAACATGAAATACATGATTGTAGGGCCTCCTGCTTTGCTCTTGTTACACAGAAGTTCTTTGTACCATTTTTTCTAATTCTGTGGAAAAGGTTGATGGTATTTTTATCAGGATCAAGTTAAGTTTATATGCCATTTTTGGTAATATAACTAT
The DNA here is from genome assembly GCA_004363535.1 of Dasyprocta punctata. Lineage (NCBI taxonomy): Eukaryota > Metazoa > Chordata > Mammalia > Rodentia > Dasyproctidae > Dasyprocta > Dasyprocta punctata. Next base: position 71,372 of record RJWM01003620.1, on the reverse strand, counting down.
TTTGATGATTTTGGTCCTGCCTATCTATCAATGAGGTTTGTCTTTCAGTTTTTTTTTAATGTCCTCTTTAATCTTTCTTTCAGAGCAATATAGTTTTATTATAGTTCACTGTCTTGACTGGGTTAATTCAAAGACATTTAATTTTTTGAAGCTATTGTGAAAGACTATTTTCTTGATATTCAGTGTGCTCTTTCTTGGTGTATAGGGACATTATTAATTTTTGTGTGCTTATTTTGTACCCTGCTATGTGGATGAGTATGTTAGTTCTAAGTCTTTGAATAGAATTTTTTGGATTCTCTGTGTAAAGATTAATGTCATTTGCAAATAAGAACATCTTTAATATTTCTTTGCTATTTGAATCACTTTCATAAAAGAGAAAATTTTTGTTAGTTCATTCATTTAATTTACTTACACATGGTAGAACTTCTCCCATAGAGAGGTTTTTTTCAGGATTGGCAGTGCCAGTGTCCAGATCTTAATGCAGTCATTTTCCTACAATTTAGCCTCTATGTTGTATTATGAAAAAGGAGATTTTGACTTTCAAGTCCTTAAAGTGTCTCAGAAATCACTGTGCTGTCATTTAGCTTAGAGAAAACATTTTTGTCTAACTCCAGTCTTTTTCCCTGCAAATATATCTATTTTACCCTCCCTACATATTCAATAAAATATGTTTATTGTGCTTTCACTTACAAAATACAGGTGAAGAAGCTGTTTTCAATAATCTATTTCAGCCCTACATTTGTACTCTAGAAAAGCAGCATTATTTAGTACAACTGGACATAGAAATAAAGTCATGAGAGACATGATTTAATGTTTAAACAATTTTTATTCAACTGTAAGCATCTAAAAATATAGGTATGTCTTGAAGACTTGTGGAGCACACTTAATGATCAAAGTATGTGAAAGTTTGAGAAATCTACTTGAAAATAAATTGTTTCAAGGTAAGAAAGATGCCAGTAGAAGTTCCGAATGTGGTACTTATGTTTCCAATTATATGGTAAAACGTGAATAGGGATTGATGATTCTTATAGTATTTTCCACTTAGAGTTTTTTTTTAAGAAAATAAAACAAAGCAAAACAAAACAGAACAGAACAAAGAAAATCAGAACAACAATGCAAACAACACATGACTTCAAAACAAGACAGCAGGAAATCAACATGCTCTCATTCCTTTGTTTTGATTGGCTTTCCTCTGTTCTCTGTTATTTGATTTCATTATGTGTGAAGGAATAGACAGCTATTCTGAAGAAAAGAAGAGACGTTATGGTGGTCATTGCTGATTTCTTATTCTCTTGTTTTAAAGTCCTGTAATCCTTTCATTCTTTTGTTTTGATTGGTTTTACACTATTTTATTCTGTTTGGTTCTATTGTGCGTGAAGTTATGGGCAACTATTTAGATTTGTTTTCTAGATCTCTGTCTATGATCTGGACCTAGAGTGAGAAAAGACTATGAAAACTAGAATAGAATGACTTTCAAAAGCCCATAAGAAATAAGAAACACATAAAAGTAATGCTTTAGTACATACTTGACTCACTTCAATAAAATGAGCTTATAGAAATAATATTATGGTTTGTGTTTAGCCTCATATAGTCAATAGAGCCTCATATGTTCAACAGAGCTTTTTCAGAGGTGGATAAATCTAGGGTATGTGACTGACTTCTCGTGCAATGCTGTGATTAAGGGTGTTAAGATTAAGAGTGGGTGATTGCTGAATTAGCCCAGTGATTGGACTGGCACCAGCCTAATCCCAGCACACTAGATATAACATAAAGGACAGAAAGTTACTTGCCCTATGCTCCCTTGCTTGCTTGCTTTTGCTGTCTTCCACTGCCATGAACTGTTGCCCCCCTGCCACGTTCCAACCTGCCTGGGAGCCAACCAGTTATGGACTGAAACCTCTACAAACTGTGAACTAAATAAACCTGTCTCTCTTAAGTTTGGGGTAATGGTGTAAAAACGTGCCCATGCTGTGGGAGCGTCCTCAATAAGTACACCAAGGTAACATCTATCACAGCAATGACCTTGATGGGAATTTGAGACTCTAGTAGCTCCATATGGTGCTGGTTTCATTCCCAGGGTTCTGAGGCAATGACAGGAAGAGCCAATGATAGAAAGATGACTATGGTAACTTGAACTATAATGAATCCACACACTGCCTCACAAAACAATATCCATTCTCACAACCCACAGCAAATCACGTTTGTAGAGCACACAGAATGATGATAGTTCTGGAAAGCAGAAATATCTTAAGGGAATCAGGAAGAGAAAAGACATTTTCTTCAAGGAAGTTTAAAGGAATATTTTGTTAAAATTATATGGATTAATTTTTTTATACTCCCCAAATTGTGCTTATGGGGGATTTGAGAGGAACATAACACCTTGGCTAGGGTTAGAATTCCACACGTTTGCTGTCTTCATTCTACAACTAGAGAAATATTCAATGATCTTTGCCTAGAGTCCCTGGCATCAATACCATGAGAACATTGGTTCCATTCATATCCTTCTTTGTCATATCCAACAAAGTTTTCAGAAGCCAATAAGTACTATATTTGATAAAATGTACCACTTTCCTCAAGTATCATGACTAATCATTAAAGAAATTGGGCACTAAGGACTTGGTTGATGCTAAGTATTTCTTGAGATGACATCAAGACCTCGAAACAGTGTCCCACAAATAGGAGTTAAAACTTTATTAGCAGGGAAGCTTTTATAGCATTCTTAGTTGCAAACTTAAAAATGATCACTGTGTTGAATCTCTGGTGTTTCCTGATGTGTTCTTTATCAAGTTCTACTCACTCATTAAAGATACATAAATGGAAGTAGTCTTTATTATTAAATAAGAGTAACCACTTCTTCATATTTTACAGTTATGTTAAATGTTCATAGCATATACTACTGTTATGGTTTATACATTGTGTCAACTTGAGAAGCCTAGAACTTAATTAAGTAACTCAGCAGCTCTACATCCTGGGGTGTACAGCACAAGCAGTTACCTGTTCACTGCATCAATTTGAGAAGGTCAGAAGTTTAACTGAGAGACCCAGCAGGGAGCCAGGGTTCTTACTTTGTAAACATCCTTAGCCTGTGCAAAGGAAGGAAAGGAGATTTGTGAATGCTACACCCACCCTGGGGTGGGTGTGACCTGTGTAAAATATAAGGGTGAAGAGGCTTCTGGCCTTGGAGCCAGCTGATTATGAACTGAAACCTCCAAAAACTGAAGATAAATAAAACTTTCCTTCCTTCAGTTTGGGCGTTAGGTGTTTTGTCTCAGCAATGAGTAAAAAGTAACCAAGACAACTACATATAAAATAGTATGCTACATAATCCTGTTAAACGTTTTAAGCTGCTTTTATTTAGCACCTCAGTTTCCCACAACATCTAAAATTTTGCATGTCAAGTTAATTGGATTGAAGGATGTCAGGAGAACTAGAACACCCTTAATCATGGGGATGTCTGTGAGAGAATTTCCAGAGAAGATTGGTATGTAGGTGTCTTACTTTTCTCTCATTGATGAGACAAATTACCTGATACCCAAAGTGAAGCAAGGGAAGGTTTATTTTTACAGTTTTAGAGGTTTTAGTCCATATTTACCTAGCTCCAAGGCAGGATGGCATGGCAGGACAGCTGTTCATGGCCACCACAAATAGCAAGTGTGAACAGAGCAAAAGAGAGAAAGACACGCCTTCTTCCTGCCCTTACACTGTATGCTGGCTCCACCCCTGGGTGGGTTCAACACTCACACCACTAATCCCAGTGCCAGACAACAAACCAATCACAAACACCAGACTCAGCCATGTCCATGATTACATCAGGCTTGGGGAGACATTCAGAAACAAACCATAGCAGTGGGTCAGCAAACAGAGTCGGGAAGATACACTTCAGTGTGTGTAGGCTTCACCCAATGCACTGAGCTCCACATGGGTCAGGATTGCAGAAGGGGATCCATGATACACACTGTTTCTCACTCAGGAGCACTCTCTTCCTCCTGGAGTAGGCTTGTTTTCTGCTGCTAATTCGGGTTTCTTGGACTAAGCAACACCACCAATTGCATAGTTCCATAGCTTGCTGTGGTCTCTGTGAAACTTTTTAACCTATATGGTCACGTGAGTCCATAAAATATGAGGGGGGGAGAGAGAGAAAAAACATTCACATAACTCCCATTATAGTAAAAAACTACTCTCCTATGGCAATTTCTGTTAATTTCTTGTTGTCTCTAAATTATAAATTAAGTTTTACATGGACATAGATGAAAATACACTTGGTACTAAGCATGATTTTAGGAATCCTCTAGGGTCTTCAAACATATCTCATGCAGAAAAGGGGGGCTACTATATATTAAATATTCAACACTGTATGGGGTTGATCCTGTGTCACCCCAAGGCCTCATGCAATCTGGACAGGCTGAGTCTGGTATTTGTGATTGCTTTGTTGTCTAGCACTGGGATTGGTGATGTGAGTGCTGCACCCACCCAGAAATGGAGCTGACATAGAGAGTTAGGGTGAGAGGAAGGCGAGTCTCTCTCTCTCACTCTCTCTCTCTCTCTCTCTCGCCTGTTTACCTTGCTGTTTGGTGGCCACCATGAATGGCTGCCCTGCCACACCATGCTGCCTTGGAGCCAACTAAGTATGGGCAGAAACCTCTAAGAACTGTAAGAAATAAACCTTTCCTCCCCAAATTTTTGGTGTCAGGTATTTTGTCTCAGCAATGAGTGAAAAGTAACTAAAACAACCACTTTCTTAAAAATGGACTTATTTAGCCCTCCTGTAGGTGAATGCAAGTTTTCTGAGTATATTTAAGATAGGAGAAGTTGAAATACAATGTTCAGCAGATAAAGTATATTAAATGTGCTTTCTACTTACAATATTTTCAATTTATCAGAATAAAACTTCATTACATGTAATATCTGTAAATGGTACAGGAAATTTTGATAATTATACCTCTAAAGATAATCATGAACAATGTAAACAAAGTATACATGATTTAGGCATATAGAATGTATAAATGAGTAGATATGATACATAAAATATAATATAACTATATTTAATATGTATATATTTATATATATATATGTATGATATATAGAAAATTTTGACATAGGGGACATGAATGCTTCAAAATAGTTATCACTAAATTAGAGACTATTTAGCCAGAAAAGCAATCAGCACAATTGAAATTGTTTTCAAGGACTGTAAAATAGTTGGTGAATCCATGGTCTTTAGAGGTCAGAAAACTTCATAGTATAGGCTGCTGAAGTGTTATAAGGCATAAACTGTTGGCTAGAAAGCAAGTGCGCTTTAAGTAAGAGAAATCTAGAATCAATATAAAGTGCACACTATATTACAAAATTAACACTTAAAACTCAATAGCATTCTTGTATATCAATGACAAACTCATCAAGAGGACAGTTAGGGAAAGAAAACCCTTTGTGATAGCATTAAGAAAAATGAAATACTAATAAGTTAATCTAACCAAGTAAGTGAAAGACCTCTACAATGAGAGCTACAATACTCTGAAGAAAGAGATTTCTGGAAATATAGCTCAGTGGCACAGCATCTGCCTGTCAACCACAAGATCCTGAGTTTGATTCCCGACTAAAAGAGAGAGAGAGAGAGACAGAGACAGAGACAGAGAGAGATTGCAGTGAATAACCGAAAATGGAAAGATATCCCCTTTCCATGGATGGGCAGAACCAATATAGCCAAAATTGCTGTACTTCCAAAACTATTACTCAGATTTAATGCAGTTCCAATCAAAGTACCAATGGCATGACTTGCAGAGCTGAAGAATGCAATCCTAAAATTCATATAGAACCAGAAGAGACCTAGAATAACAAAAGCATTTCTTGGCAGCAAGGGAAAGGTAGAAGAAATCACAATCCTGACTTCAAATTATACTGCAATGCTACAGTGATAAAAGCATCATGGTGCTGACAAAAAAGAAAAAAAAACATACTCATGGATAAATGGAACAGAACGGAAGATACAGAAACAACTCCAGGCACACTCAACTATATCATTTTTGATCAATGGTGACAAATCCCTTTGCTGTAGGAAAAATAGCCTCTTTAACAAATGATGCTGGGAAAACTGGCTATCCACATGTGGAAGATTGAAGTTAAACCCATGTCTCTCACCATGCAGGGAGCTAAAATCAAAATAGATAATAGATCTAAACATTAGAAAGAAACACTTAACGTGATGGAAGACAAAATAGGTAAAAGTCTTGAAGATATAGGTTTAGGCAAAGTCTCTAATCAAAATGCTGGTAGCACAAGAAATAATTCTGAGAATCAGTAATTGTGATCACAGCAAATTTAAAGCTTCTACACAACAAATGAAAACACTAACGGGGTTATGAGATAACCTACAGAATGGGAAATTTTTTTGCCAGGACTAATATCTAGAACGTTTAAAGAATCAAAAATAAATAGACACCCAAATTTAATGACTCAATTGAAAAATAGCCATCTGAAATGAACCTACAGAATGGGAAACTTTTTTGCCAGGACTAATATCTAGAAAGTGTAAAGAATTAAAAATAGATAGACCACCAAATTTAATGACCCAATTAAAAAATGAAGAGACATCTCTTCATTTAATAGTAATAGACTATAAATACATGAGAAAATATTCAACAGCCCGGCCATTTGAGAAATGAAAGCTAAAACAACACTAAGATTCCATCTCACTCTAGAAAGAATAGCTAATATAAAATAATCAATGACAAATGCTGGTGAGGCTGTAGGGAGAAAGGAACACTTTTTCATTGTTGGTGGGACAATAAACAAATACAATTAATGTGAAAATCAGTATGAATATTCCACAAATAACTACACTTAAACCTTTCCTTTGACACAGCTATTTCCCTTATTCCTTGTTCTAGGTAGCTTCACAAAAAAGCTCAACATTCTACCACAGTTCTAAATACATACCCATGTTTATGACAGCACAGTTCATAATACCTAAAGCTTGGAAACAGCCTGTATGTTCACCAACAGGTGAATGGGTAAAAAATGTGGTATTTATACTAAATGGGTTACTACTCTGCCATAATGAAGGATAAATTTGAATCATTTGTAGCAAGATAGACATACCTTGAGACCATAATACTAAGTGAAGTAATAGACATACAAGCTTAAGTATCACATAGTTTCTCTTATACGAAACTTCTCTCATATATATATATATATACATATATATATATATATACGTATATATATATACGTATATATATATGTATATATATATATATGACCGATAACTTGAAAACAAAAAAAGGTATTGTAATCTAGCACAGAGAATGTATCTGAAAGAGTACCTTGACTTAGTACAATTGTCTTACATGTTTTATGTATTGTTTGACCTACTAGTCTAGTTTTTAATTTATATGTATGATAATTAACTCTGTAAGATCTTAAAAGATAAATAAATGAATCTGATGGTGGAAAAACTAAAGGAGGTTTGAAGGAAGGGGAGAAATAAAGGGAAATGAAATGTGTTACGTACATATACAAATTCATTACAGTGAATATAATCATTATGTCCACAAACTGCCGACACGTGCTAACAAAAGTTAAAAAATTAAAAATAGATAACTATACTACTAATTCTCTGTTAGTTCATCAGGAAGAATAGTTTGTGCTTTCATTGTTTGATTATATGATCATTTTTTATGCCTAGATCTTGTAACTTGAACAACTACTTCTAAGATAACAATATATAATATATTAACTAGTATTGATTACAATTAATATATTAACTAGTACTCTTACAGTTTTTTTAAATTCTGTATTATTTCTACACTTTTTTCTGCTTTGCTTTTTAAAATAAATATATATATATATATATATATATATATATATATAAATAAATAAATTGTCCCCTTCTAAAGTTAACATGCTTCCAGATAATTTCGTGTTAAATTTCGTGTTCTGTGGAATTTTTTGGACATTGTGTGGAATAAGACTCTACAAAGGTCTAACTCCTAGAACCCCTAATATTAAAGAAAAACTAAATATGTATCCAGAGAGATGAGGTAAAGAAAGATGGCCAAGCAATTAAGCTACAGGCTTCTATCAGAAATTTTTTTTTATATTTTCTGTATCTCAAAACCTGGAGTGAGATACAGAAAATATCTGCATTCACTATTACACATGTACATTTATTTAAGGAAATAATGTTTTCATATGCTTGACAGGGCAATACATTTGTATTCTCTCCCAAATCTTCTTTTTTAATCTTATTTTAAGTAGACTAAAACCAAATAAAATAAAACAGGATAAGGTCAATCCAAACAAAACACTTAAAAGTGATACAGGACTTCAAAACAAGATAATAAGAAATCAACAATGGTTACCATAATGCTTATTATCTTCAAAATAACTGTACATACCATCAGACATAATAAAATCAACAAAAACAAAATAGAATAAAAAAAATCAAAACAAAACAATGAAAGCAATAGAGGTCCAGTCTCTCCCAAATCTTTAAGAAGTTTTGGAATCTCGAGAAGGTAAATCATGTGTATATCACAGATTCTCATCACCCATGACATACTGTTTCACAATGCAATGGAAGATTGCACATAAATAAGCATTTTCAGTATGCAAAAATTAGAATAATTGATAGCTCTAGAATATCATGTATGTATATTAGTCTTATGGAATAGGTAACACCGAACTGCTGTAGTCTTGATCTTCTGTCACACTGACTTTAGCGTCTCAAGTTGGCTTGAAACTCACTCATCTGGCAGAAAGTGCCCTTTCTTTTGGAAGGAACTTTTGGAATCTATTTGCCTCTGAAAGCAAGGAAAAAAGAAGAGGATACAGGTCTTGGAGTTTTAGAATAAGTCAACACAAAGAGGATTTTTTTTTTGTTAGGGGTGATTTTTCCCAGTTTTTGTCCATGTTTCTTATATACCACTGTTCTTCCCTTGAGAAAGTGAACTTTAGATAATGAAGGCATAGTTTTTATTAAAATATGTTGCATCCATAAATGCAAAGTGCTCCTAATTTTAGCACAATTATTTCTTAGTGACCTAGTAGCTATTCAGAGTAGAGGCATTTGTTGGCTCGTTAGGCTTATAGAGAAACAGGTAAGACAACAAAATATCATTTCTGGAATTAAGCTTTGTGTAGAGATTCAACACATGGAAACAAAAGAAGATACTCAAAGCAAAGATATAAAAGCTGAAGTGTATGCCACCAACTTCTTGCTATTGACAGGTAAGACCTGTGTCTTCTATGAAAGGGCAAAGCTTTAATGTGTAGCTCGTGTTATCAGAAATGGATTCAGAATCAGAAGATAATATCAAAATAGTGGAATGTTCAATGTGTACTGTGACACACTCCATAAACCACAATTATCCTTACTAATTCGGTTGTGTTGGCACATTAGGCAATATTAGGATACTTGTACATAGGAAATTAGAAGATAACATTAAAAAAAGAACTTGATTTATAAAGAAGGCAAATAGGAGACACACAGAGACAGCACTCTCATGGAATTAGTACAGTTGGACTCAAAGCTACATTTTCAGAAATTCTATCTTTCTATTTTAACTGTAACATATATAGATTTTTGGGAAAGAATGGAATGCTCATTCAATAATAATATGAGTCCCTCTCCCCTGACCAATTTAATGTAGTTTCTGGAATATGATAGGTTCTCATCAAAAATTCATCAAGTAAATAAATTCAAAGATAGCAATTCACCCACTCCCACACAGAGATATCAGTTTGAATTAAACAGACAGGTTTATGTAACATCCATGAAAAAAAAAATTCTAGTCAGTGCCTTTCCTAATTTGACAAGAGGAAACAAAGAAAATTAAATCACAGCAACCAATCTTTATTGTTTAGAAAAATAATAATGTGCTCAAAGGCAATGTGTCCTAAAAAACTTAGTGGCATAGTTACTGTTTGTGTAAACTGGATCCTCAAATTCAACCCATAAATCATTACTAAATAATCTCAGACATTATACCATTATTATGATGGTTAATCTTGATTATCATCCTAATTGGATTGACAAATGTCCAGAAAATTAAGAATACACAATTCTGAGGGTTTCTGTTACGGTACATAGGGCAGTAAACTAATAGGGAAGACCTTCATTGAATATGTGTACCATCATCTACCACAGTGGAGCCAGGATGGATAAAAAGGCAAAGAAGAAAATCTTCTAGCTCCTGGTTCTCTCCCTCTCTCTTCCTCTTGTGTACCACAAGATGAGCAGCTTTCCTCCACTACATCCTTCCACCATTATGTTTGTCCCTTGCCATAGGCTCAGCCACCACGGACTGAAGCTCCTGAACCACGAGCCAAAATAAGTTTTCCCTGTTTGGAGTTGTTATTCTCAGGTATTTTTCACAGCAGAAAGCTCAAAAGCACACTTATCTATTGTCCCAAAGACAAAATATAGAAGAATTCTATGCCCAGTCAACTCTTCACCAATACTCTCAGAGTGTCCATGATATGCCTGTTACTAATTGATTCATTATCTGAAAATGGAACCCAGTGCTCAAAGTCCTGAGTGTACTTCCCTCTAGTACATTTGCCAGAACAGCACCATTGGCCAGCAGAAAAATAGCAGTCTTCAAATCATTGGAAATTGAAATGAGAAAAGTTTTAGTGTCCTAGCTCCTTATTTTATAAACAAGGAACCTGAGCTGTAACTATTCAGTGTAAGTTGACTAGTAACAAACTACAATTAGCTTAAACAAAAAGTTTTGAAAAATCTCAAGAAATAAACTGACAGATCAACACTGTTTAATATCTTATTCTTAAATTACTATATAAACAGAGAGGAAAGTATGTGGTTAGACTAAAGATATACAGAAACAATGTAGAATTCATTGACTGAGCCATGTACCCTTTCTTATGTTGTAAAAATCTTATTCAAAACTATCATGATATTAGAGTGTAAACATTTTGTTCATACCTAAGTATCACAAATGGACTTCTAAGTGTTCTTTGCAGCTTTCAAACAAATACAAACAATCAGATACATTGAATGAGCTAATTTGCTAATGGAATACTTGCTCAAAGGTTAGAACTACATAGCAAAACCCTGCAATTAACCTTTGAAAACAAAAAGAATTTTTGCCTAAAAGGTTTTCAGAGTTTAATTATTGATGGAAACTTAAGGAAAATTCTAAACCATGACCTCAAATACTCTTTATTTTTATATATGACCTCTTGTTTGGGAAGCAAGACAATTCTGTCTCCTGAACTGTTTTCTTAAGGAATAAAGGAAACTAAAATCAGAACAAACTTTCTTCAAAAATTTAATTTCATTGCTACATTCACTTAAGAAATACTTCTTCCAGTTGTTTTTATTCTTTTTTTGTTTCTAAAATTAAAAAATTTAAAAGAAAAAAAGAAATATTTCTTCCAGTTCATACGAGACATGCAGAAGACATTTTGCTAATTATTTAAAATGCTTTTCCTTTATAGTAAATTTGAAGTGACAATTGTCTCTATTAAAAAGTTATTAAAACCTAACTAAGTTTAATCAAAGGAAACTATGCAAAGTTCAATGTAATATTTCAAACAAGGAATTATAACAGGCCAATCTGTTAGCACAGGCTGTTTGCAGGACATAGATGATCATGGATATTTTATTGTATTTTTATGAGTAACATGATGCTGCACATTTTATATATGTGATTTTCAATAAATAAAGAAATTAAGACAACTTTTATTGATCATATGTTATGTGTCTGAAACAGCAGACATTTAATAAATACTTTTGAATGAATTAAACTCAGAAATTTTGCCAGAAAATGTAAATACACATTACCATCTAATTTTCTCTTCAAATAGACTGGGTTGGGAGTAGCTCAGTATTGTTCAGTGATATGAATCCCAGTTTACAGTCGAGTTTGTCTTTTTATAAATCCTAAAAATGTTTTAACCCTAACTGTTTGATGAATATTAAAAGTTAATCTAAGTAGTCAGTATAAATTGTCCAGTACCTTCACAATGTAGAGTCCCTTTATGTAACCACAAGTGATCAAAATGGGGAAGCTAGTTGCCTGACCAAAATGATTATTATTATCTGATGGTAGGATAGAATGAATAATATGAAATGCTATCTCCTTCAAAATCTTTTTCTACACCATGCAATTCTTTGTTTTGCATGCTGTTGAAATTTCTGTTAATGAAAGACTAATTTATGCTAATAATTTTCCTCTTTCAAAATGCAAATATTCAGTGGAAAACATTAACTAGGTTGCCATTAATTCCTTAAAGTGGACTGATTTAATCAAATTGCTTCCATCCTGCTGGGATAAGTCTCACTGAAGAAATAATCATTTAAGTTGAGATTCTCATTCCTTTAACAGAAAGTCAGAAATGGCCTTCCTGTCAGCGCAGGTGGGGGAAGGTATCACATGCAGTTCTATGCATCCAGAATAATGCCAGGTCAGGCTAGTAGATGCTTGTGTTTGGAAAAAGAGCTGGAATGATTTGGAGAGGAGTTTGGAGAGAGGGTAGAGTGCAAAACACGTAGCATATTTAGATTTGTTACTGAGGTCCTGATTTGTTGTCAAGTAAGTACTTAATAGAACACAGAAATCAGTTCCAAACTTGTACTAGAAAATTCTGATCCATTCACTGAATTCTTACCTTGCAGAAGTAGGCCCTTTCTTTTTGTATGACATGAGCTTAATTGCCAACAGTATTACATATTTACAGTAAACACTAAAATGTATTTATGTAGGCAACTATACAGTTTCAAAGAGTGGCCCAAAACAATGATGCACACATTCCTGTCAAGGAGTGTGAAGCCTTATTTGTTAAATCTGTGAGGTTCTAACCAGTAACCATTGCTTGGCAAAGCAAAACACTAACTACGTGCAAGAATTCAGTTTACTACATTCTTTAGGCTGCTGTACTAGAGTATTCAAAACAGGCTTCCTTTAAACAACAGAGATTTATCCTTTCATAGTTTCAAAGACTAAAAGTCCATAATCAAGGTGTCAGCATGGTCATGCTTCTTCTGAAACTCTGGGTAGAATTTTTCATTCCCTCTTTCATTTCTGTTGGCAGTTATCAAACGTTGTTCCTTGACTTATAAATTTGCACTCTGATCTCTGCCTCTGTAGTTACAAAGCTTTCTCCCCGCATGTTCTTTTTTGACTTTGCTTGTTTCCTCTTCTCATGAGAGCATCAGCATTGATAATGGATTAGGATCCACCCTAAATGACCTCCTCTTTGCTGGATTATATCTGCAAAGATTGCATTTCCATATAAACTCCATTCAGTTACTTGAAGCTAGGAGCCTCAGAATATCTTTTGGGAAGAGTTAGAATTCAACCCACAAAACCAAGTCGTTTCTAACTGAACAATGTGAAATGACCACATAACTCTTGACTGATATTGAGGAATCCCTGTGACCATCCACAGCGAGACCTTACAAAGCTATCTGTTAGTCTAGAGTCCAGAGATAGTCCATGGTTTTCTGTTAAATGCCTTATCTTCCAAGAAAATCAAATGCTTACAGTAAGAGCTGGAATATTTCCAAATAGGACCAAGATTATATTACATTATGAAAAGTAAAAGTATATGAAATTTTAGTTAATTGACCCTAATGTTGACAGAATAAAAAAGCAAGCTATCCACACAAGGAAAAAGAGAACTATACATAGTATAATACACTGATTACATTTATTTTAATTTTTACAATATTTAGTATATCTTTCCAAATCTTGTTATTATGACTTTCAGGGTTTGTCCTGTATTGTTTATGTTTCACTATTGCTCCAGATATGCATGACCTTCCATGTATTAAATAAATTATTCTTTATTGTAATCAATGAGCAAAAGATTTTCCCATGTGAAATGTCATGAAATTGCACCTACAAAAAAATCCAAAGCAGTCACAGACATGAATTTCAGTGCATGGCTAGATTTCTCGATAAGCACACTGCTACTCAATTTTAGCATGAATGTATATTATCAAAGACTTCAAATAGCAACTCCATAGCTTACAGTTTTGGGAGCTCCAGTAATTGACTATAAATCCAAGTCACCAGCTTCTATGTTTACTGACACATGATTTAATCTGAGGTAAGGCATGTGAATGCAGGGCGTGCTTGCTTGGATATCCTGGCACATACTAGCCAAGGCACATGCTTATGCACATGTTTCAAACCAAGTTTCTTGTCAAGAAGAATGTTAGCGGTATGGATGCTGGAACAGACAGTTTTCACATCATCCAAATGAGACTGCAAGTCCTAGGGCCATATGCTGCATTTTTTAGAAATCTGATTTATTGCCAGCACACATCAACGCACATGGAGCCTATAACTATGATTTTATTTGCATTTCCATTAGGCTGTCTCATTAAGACTTGCATTGGGTGGACAAATGGGTTAGGAACAGACTTACATTTGGTGTTGGGAAGGAGCAAAAACTAGTAAAGTTTGCTTTTTTATTCTGTCAATATTAGGATCAATTAATTAAAAATCCAGGTTGGTGAAGTCTTTATTTTTACCTTCATTGCCATGAATTTGTAATTTTTTCTTTGCCAAATACACCAGTGTCAATATAAATAATTCAAAGACAAAAGTTAATGGAAGTTTAAGTGGAGAGGATATAGTGATAGAAAAATTTCTACACTAATTTAGAGTTTTCATTTATTCTAAGTAGGTTCAATAATTTATTTACAGAGTTTTTGTGAAGAAAGAAAATGTTAAGTGAATTTACAGTGTAAAATTTATTGCTTGGTTTGGGAGATTTTCAGTAACCCAATTTTTTCTGTATCTTTACTGCAATAAAAGAATATCTTTCACATGCATAAGTGTAATAATTAAAAGTGTTTCTGAAATATGTATTAAAATAGGTTAAGAACCAGTATTTTCATACCATTTAAAATTATTGGCCTCTAATTTATTTTTAAGTGTTCTGTAATTTAAATGTTTATTAATCAGAGTTGACTTCTTACTTGAAGTTGTGTAATGGTCCACATATAACACCTCTTAGTTTTCCTATGTGGTCTTAAGCAGTAATGTTGAGAATGTGGATGGCCAGGCACTCCCAGAGGCCACAACTGCAGAAGGGTCACCATTTTGAGCTTTCTGTTGATTACGGGGTACTTTTCTAGGAGATGATTTGCTTTCCAAATAATAGCTAGAAAAGCTAAAAAATAAAGGTTAAAAAAAGAAAGAAAGAAATGAGGCATAATTATACACAGAATGCTACTGAAAAGAGTGCATGGTTTTCTTTCTGTTTGGTTTTATTAAGGGACCGACATCCTTGGTGCTTCATATTATCTGAGAAAAAAAGTGAAAAATGAGCAAGTCATGGATTTTCAGTGCTCTAATGACTTATACTAATGTATTCCTTCATCTAAATACAGATTTCTATTTAAAATTCAGTATGCAGGGGTATTATGAATTCCAGTTTAATGGATTCCAAATAATTGCCCTTTAGAAATGATGAATAGCTGTTTAAATCTACTGATAAGAATATACTATTCCTCTCTGAACAATAGGCCTTCCACATTTACGGTGACATATATTCCTGGAATTAGTTTATTAATTTTTTATTGATATGCAAAGCCAGAACTGATGACAGATAGAAAATAACCCTTTTCTAAGAAACTCCAACTTTTCGCTCAAAATGTTTGTTGCTCTTCTTATCCGTGACAAAGGAACTCAATGCCAGTAGCTTTCCTAAAGGAAGCCAGGCCTACAAAATGCAGATGACGCCTCTCTCTACACTCTTTCCTTTCCTTTTTTTCTTTTAGCGTGTGAAGTCCAAAAAGATGTGCTTCTAATGTGAGCATAATGACCAGCAATTCCCAAGCCCACAGAGATGAAGTTTCTTGAACTTCCTAGTGGTTACTACCCAATGCCCTTAAAAAGACTCCCTGGACTTGTTTCTTACTTTAAAATACAGTGGAAGCAAGAAAGGCAGAGCTATTCAAATTAAAAATACATTATTCATTTCCCTTATGTAGCAATGACCTAGGCTTTTTTTAAAAATTTTATCCCTTATTAGAATGCATGACTTTCTATACGAGTTAAAAAATAATACTGTGAAAGTCATGGTCAGCACAGATGCAATAAACACTATTCTACGTGGCAGGAAAGAGTATATAGTCACTATTAATATTTTCTGTACTAGTAAATAATTATATTATACTATAAAATCTATATCATTACATTTTTGGATGTATTCAGAAAAACATTCATTCATACAGGAAAAGGAATGCCTGAGTTGTTTCTAAAATAAGTTATAATAAATGAGACAAAGGACAAATCAAATTAACTGTTATTCACTCTGTTGATAATAGATGCTTCCACCATCTTTAATTGTGTGCCTCTTCTATGTCAAGAAAATTTTATGGGAAACAAAACTGTTCTTCACAAAGTGAAAAAAAAAAAAAAAAAACTCTTCCATGGGGAGAGAAATATACTGCAGCATTTGTATGATTCTTTGTTCCCTTCAGGCTGATTTATAAAGTCATTTTGCTTATGGCAATATTTATATTTTTAGAATGGTCTGTGAATATAGAATATGTATTTCTATGTATAGACTGCTAGATATATTTATGCAGATAAATACATGTAAAACACAGGCAGACTGCAATGAAATAGAGATTTCCAGCTTGTGCCCAGAATACCATATAGGAAAATATGAATTACCAAGAAGAAAACCCCTTAGACTTCCCATTTCACCTCTGTTATCAATATTAATAAAATGCCCTCATTGTCCCTGTAAGAAATGCTAGTCAGGATGCAAACAAAAGGGAAGATGGAAGCGAAGCTGGTTTCATTTTTTTGTAAGTGAGTAAATAACACTATTATTTTCTTTCCCTAAATCCCATCTAAGGTGGAGGGAGAGAAAAATGTTTTCCTGTATTAGCCTCTAAAAATATAGTAGGAAAGAAGAAACTTGTTTTTATCTTGTCCACACACTTGTGTATAAAACCCGGGGCTACTGTTGCTTGAGATTTTTTTTCCTCTCTCTCCAGCACAGGGCGATGCCCTCCTTCCCTGGGCGTTTTCAGCCTCCCCAGGCCCTGCTGCCTGTCCTCCACCCGGCCCTGCCAGGAAAGAATGGCCCCTCTGTTCTGCTGCTGGAGCGCTGCGTCCTTTGCTGCATTCAGCTGCCCTTTCAGGTCTGCTAACTGCTGCTGCACAACTTCGCTTTTATGCTCCGCTGACGGGTTTTCTGAAGCCAGACGGTTTCTGAAAAGGGGGTCTATTTGCATAAACAAAGCCATGTGAGGAGGTCTACTGGAAACAAAATCAAAATTCACTCAAGCAAATCTTCCTGATCAACTCTTTTTTTTTTTTTTCAACAAACACCTCCTCTAGTTCCCATCTGTATAATAAAATGTGGCTGGGAGTTTGAATGTTTCTTTCCCTCTTCTTCCTGTGTCCAGTTTTCTGAAGCAAATCAAAAATATATTTTATTTTCTGAGTTCATCTGAAGGGAATCCATAAATAGACTCCGGTATGAGGGATGAGGAATGTGCTGTGTGTTAAATGAGGGCAGGAGGCCAGCAACGCATCAGCTGGCCACTGCTTTCCACTCCATTTGTCACAGGAGCCTCATCAAAATGCATAGCCAGGCCCCATCCATGGGCTCTGTGATTGCAGGTCACTGTGCAGAGCCACCTCAGCTCTGGGTATCGTGCAGGGTAATGCTTATCTCTGCTCACTTCAGCCCTTATCTTGGTTCCTACCCGCAGAAATAGACCAAATGATGGGTACCACACTTAAAACAGGCAGGGGCAAGCAGTTCAAATAAGGTTGCATAAATAAAATGAAAAGGAACATTCTAAAACCAGTCACACCAATGACAAACCATGGCTGGTTTGTTAAGCATCTTCTTAAGGCAAATCCAGTTTTAAGAAGGATCCTCATGGTAACATTGAGAACTTAACCTGTAAGAAAATTTCAGGGTTTGTAAGTGTGTGCTTAGGCAAAGCATAGCTACCATCCCTAGTACTGGGAACAATGGATGTACTGTGATCTGGTTTAAATCTTTCCTCTTTTGGAATTAGATCTCATTGTGTGCTAATAGACATAGTAAAATTCTTACAATATCTTTTTTTTTCCCCCTCTTGTTTTCCTTTGTCTAGTTTCAGACATAATCCAATATTTTGCTGGCCTCCTGGACTGCCAACTGGAGAGCTTCTTTTTTTCCTCTTAAAAATGCATAAAACATTATAAGATTTCTTGGGTGACTTCAAATCTGCAGCAAAAAAATATACAAAATGAGCACAGCTGTCTTATCACACAAAAAAGGAAGATTCTTCTGCATGAAATGACTGAACAGTCAGTGTGGATGACCTCTCACCAGTCAAACCTAGAACAACTGAATCATCAGTAAGAATAAAGCCTGATATGATAGGAAAGCCAAGTATGTTTACATTCACAAGCTTAGAATAATATTTTAAAATACAGACCTAATTGAACAATTTTGGAAGATGCTAAAAGATCATTTTGTTATTATGGTAAGTAGTAAATAAAAGAAAAGGTGAAAGAAATTGTTTTATCTTTGTGTAATCAATATCAGAAGGGAAGCTAAAATTAATGAAGGAAAATTTCTCTTTATAGTAATATTAAATCTACAATATTCCCATGTTGTGGATTCTCATGAAACACTGAGTCTGGCACAGAGCTGGTTTGTTCAGTGTTTGTTCCACGACTTGCTAAAGAAGCTCTTAGTGGAAGCACTCGAGCCCGCCCTGTAAACTCATGTTACAGTTGGGATCTGAGGATCTGAAGTGTCCTCTGAAAGTTTCATGCCTTTGGATTGGGGGCGAGCTATGTTCATCAATGAGTTAGTCTGCTGAGCAATTAACAGCTGACTTGTTTTTAAAGGAGGTGGGCCTAGGTGAAGATATCACTGAGTGTGTGACCTGGAAGGGGATCTCTCCATCCCCGGCTACTCCCTTTAGTCTCTGTGACCTGGCCTCCAGGACGTGAGTGCCTTTCCTCTGCCCAGGTCCTTCTACCTTGTAATTCTTGCCTGGAGCCAGTCAACCACAGACTGTAGCTGTGAGCCAAAATAAACTTTTCGTCCTTTCATCCGGAGTCATCACATACTTCATTCCAGTGATAAATAAGCAACTAAACCGAGACATTTGATTAAAACCAATCATAAAATGAAAGGGAAACCTGAATTTGATCTTCCCAGTTTTCAGATGTGAGATGAAGAAATTTGACAAATGACACTATAGGGATAAAAATCAGGAAAACTTAAGATATGTAAAATCACAGAATGGCTGACCTATAATCAAACCACAGCAACAAAAAATGTATCAACAGGTAAGAAATAGATCAGAAAGAGGTCTGATACACATAGATCTCCACATAAGAAACTTATTTAGAAAACTAACTCAAATTTTTCTAATAACTAAGTAATTAGTTATTAAGAAAATAAATAAATGTTAGGGTAAATTACAAAGCAATCTGGGAAATGTGAACTTGACCAGATATCTGATGATAATTGAGACGTTCTCGAGCTTTAAGTGTGATTAAGGTATTGTAGCTATGTCTTTAAGGATCAGTCATTAAGTCTTAGAAATATTTACTGAACGACTGTATGTACAGATGATATAATATACCATCTGGAGTTAACTTCATCATAATTAGAGGTAGGGGAGGTCTGTGTTGTATGCTTAGTTCCATGAACTAATAATTATTGAAGCTGAGCTGTGAGATAAAAAACTTAGACTATTTTCTATATTTTTATGTGTTTAAATGTTTCATCATGAAAATAAATTGACACTCATTTAAGTAGTGATATTACAAAACTGGGTGATATTTTTCCTATTAAATTTGCACAAAGTTTAAGTCCCACAACTAAGATAAGGAACCTGGTCAAGGATGGGGGTAACAGATGGTCTAAACAAATTGCCAAGCTGGAAAGCCCAGACATAACGAGTACAACAGACCAATGTATATTAGGCCATAAGAAACTTGGATTCTGGAAACAAAAAATATTCTCCTTTTGCTTTAGCAAAATGTTTGCAAATATTATGTCACTTATGTATTTATTAATTTTAAGCACTTATTGTGAACTCTTATGACTGGCAAAATTTAACCATATTAAAATGTATAAACTTAGCATAAGAAGTTATGAGCTCTTTGCTATTAGATTATGCCAGCCATAGAATTTTCTGCATATTAGGATTTGAACATTATTTTCACATCCTTCATGCATGCATAATTCTTTTGGTTTCCAGAATATTACATATGTATGTAGTTGTGCGTCTTACAGAAAAGATTGTTAAGCAATAAATTAGTATATCTTTAAATAAAGTAAACTCTTTGAAAAAAGGCTTTCATTTCTAGAAATATAAAAAACAAGAATGAAGGCTAATGTGCGTTGAATGTTCCATAAACCAACCTGCCTCATTTTATCTCATTTATCCATTACAACAGCACTATGAAGCACATATGGAGTAGACAATGCTCTGTGGGTCCCTCATGTCCGCACATTTTAACAGCAGAGTCACTGATGGTCCTATGTTAGTCACATTATCAAGCCTACTTGTGCAGTGAGAAACGTCAAAAGATAGAGACTGTCTTTCCAGCAGGGTACAAGGTTCTTTGCTGTCCAGAATAATAAGATAATGGCTCTTTCCAGAGTAAAAACTGAGTTCCTTAGCTTACTCTGCCTTGTAGTAGATTGGGTTTCCTAAACTTAGTGTTCCTCAAACACAACCCACACTCACTGTATGTGCAGCACCCCTGCCCCAGGCTGCTCTGGCTCATTCTCGAGACACACATGAGAATTAGTTCAGACATGAGCCCCACGCTGCCAGCTATGTCACAAGAAATAAAGACTTTGTCACTGACCCAAGAGTTTCACATCTACCACTACCATTCATTAGCTACAATAGCCTAAGCTGTTAACTTGCAAGCATGGTGAAAGTTTGGCCCTTTTAGCATGTATGAATGTTTCTGGAAATGATGATGGGATGCTGACAAAAGTTGACTTTTTAGAAGTAAGAGATGAATAGCTATGGTTTAGAGACCAAACATGACCCCTGGATACAGAAGCAAATGCTCTCATCCAAGTAGACAGGGAAGGAAGAGGAGGAGGATGGTTGCCTGCTGCACAACCTAACAATGAAGGTTTAGAACATGTGTGATATGAAAAAGAACTGGGGGGGAGCACTTAATAGCATTTTAATTTTGCTCACTGTCCTTTAGCATGAAAAGAAGCATCAAGAAGTCCCCAGAACTCCTATTGGGCGGGGGAGTGGCAGGCAAAACAGCGGGAGTTTGTCTCACTGAGCTGCGTGCAGCCACAGTTGAAGCCTGGCTTCCTCCATGGATCTACCCTGTCCCTCAGTTGCTTTGACCACTTTTCCTCTCGCCCCTGGCCTTAGATTTTGAAGGAAAATTATAGGTAGGGATTAGATCAAAGCTTCCCTGTCTCTAAGGGGAACTGAAGGAAACGTGAATGAATGTGGCTAAGTGTGCTGGGAAACTCTGAGCACAGAAAAACTGAGTTTCGTAGATTCATTAATACAGGCAGCAAAGACAGTCAACCACCTGGCCTAATCTCTGAGGACAGAAGCATTCAGAGTCACCTGGTTTGGTCTGCAAAGGATTCACAGTGGGACTGAGAGGCTACTATAATCCTGTGAATGGGTCCTTTGCACCAATTTAGTATTTTTTCAGATTTCTTCTTCATCCGGATGTGTAAATGAATTGAGTTTCATGGCTGTACTTTTTTGTACTCTAAGTGCCAGAGGACAGTCTTCTGACTGGGGAAGACATACATAAAAGGGAATTAACTAGGTAATAAACTGCCCAACACTTTGCCACCATTGACTGATACAGAATAGAGTACAGGTATCTCTACCTTGTGTCATTCAGCGCTTTCACTAAGTACCTAACATCTCATTTGGTGATAATCCAGAAACCTCAGTCTCTATGTCTCTCACTGCAGTAATGTGACAAACACCTACAATTTAGGGTATTTCTCACCGCATAAAGCTTGTGGACACTCTGATTGGCTTTGCAGCACTCAATCCAATGATCATACTGCTTTCCCTTCAGTCTTCTACTGCCATTAAGCAGGCCCAGCAGCTAATGGGATTTTTCAGTAATATGTCTCTCACTGGTGCATAGTACTTGGTCCCTTATATGGATGAACTCACCAGTCAGCATCTTTCTACTGCTTACCAAACCAGCAGTCTGTACTGGAAGCTGTCCAACAAGCTGTGGCTTGTGACTTTGAGGCCCCGTAACCCTAGCACCAGTCCTATGTGAGTGATGGATTTTCCTCATGGAGCCTCTTGAAGGAAAGCAGCCTCCATCTAAAGGGCCTTGGCATCCTGGATTTGTCACCTTCTTGATACGGGTCAGACACATTTCTTCGATAAAGCAGTTCTTGGGTGGTTATTTGGCTTTTGTTGAGACTGAATGTTTGACTATGGAAGCTTTGTAACTCTTTCATATTTTGATTTTCCAATTTGAGGCCCAGTCAACTCAGATTCCATGATTTACATTATGGCAAAGGTCATTGAGGTTTGCTTTAACAGATTAAAGTGGCCTATTTGAAAATATGCGTAGTCTATCATAGACCTATCCTCGCATTATGTGAGAATGTGAGAATTGTTGCAGTGCAGAGAACTTTATCCCTCACTTACAACTGAAGAAAAGCTGGTGAATCCATGGAGCCCATAGTGAGAGTCAAGCTTCTGATCAACTCTGCATTGCTGTTCTTCTTGAGCACCTCCGATATGGCCCAGATTCCTCACAGCACAAGATAGGCACGTAGACACCATCCTGGATTTGACTCAGAGTGAAGGACCCATTTTTGACGTAGAAGCGCTGAATGTCATATTGTGGTTCCTACCCAAAGCCAAGCCAGGTCTCCTGCACTGACAGAAGCTGCAGCACACCCACTCTGGGCAGGTAGCTGCAGTTGACTGCTGATACCTCTAATGGTCACTGGTGGTGCCTGATCACTGTTGAAATTCTTGATGTCATAGCATTGCTATTCCTGTCCAATTAGTAGCTCCAGTCACACATCTGTGAGCACTGAAACAAAACTGTCTTGTACTTTTGAATGTCTGGGCCATTTACAAGCTTTTATTACAAAATCAACTCAACTGATATTCAAAGGATGTATCGAATGTCCAATGCATTCACCTATTTACAGGCATCTGGTTTTATTGACCAATGAATCAGTTCATTTGAAGACTGACTTGAAAAGACTTCCCTCTGCCTTCCTTGTCATACTGTGGCCCGTATGAAGTAGTAAGGCAAGTTTACCCCTGATGATCACTGTCCTCACTGCCCTCACTGTGTTCAGTTCTTTGACTGCTGCTGGCATAATGATTAGGATGAAAGATTTTGGAGATTACATATTTTGAAAACTCAGGATTCTGTCTTGACTCTACCTAGCAGTACATAGCTTTCTTTCTACAAAGAGCAGTTGTGGTTCAAACTCGTTTACATACTTTTCAAGGGAAAGCCTAGGTAAAAAAGAATCTGGTAAAGAAAGAAAAACATTTATTGGGTTATGTTTTACAAGGATGTCTTTTCCAGTTGTGCATCTGGCCCTCCAGACAAAAGTTCTGAGTGTGGGTAGGGGGTGAACATTTAAAAAGGTGCCATTATAGTTACATTAATTGTGAAATGGAGCACTCCAATTTTGAGCTAATCAAGGGAGAACAAAAATATGGCAACGTGAAGGAACATCTCAAATCCGAGAGGAACAGGGGATAGAGGATCATTAAAATTCTCTTGTCTTTCAGAATCACCCCTGCATCCTTTCTCGTGAAGGAAGATGCCCTGGTGTGAACCCGCTGAATGTGCCTCAGGTGTAATTGACTACAGGGTCTGCCAGCACTACCAGAGAATTCTGAACACCAAGTCATTGCCTTTCTTTTTAACCTTGCCAAGAGTCTATTGGAGAAAGCAGATGGTCTCCATTCCCCTTCCTTGCATGAAAAACACCTTTAGATGTTTCCTGCCCCCACCTAGTGTGGGGCAGATGGATGCCACCCAAGTGGTGGTGCAGAAAGACTGAACCAATTAGGCCAATGTTCCTCAAAGAAAATGGGCAAGCTCAGGCATTGGAAGAGAACCAGGACTCTCAAGCCTTACCTGTCAGCCAGTGAGCTACTTTGGAGGCCCTGTCAACTGTGCAGGTCCCACTGGGAAATCTCAACAACTGTGAACAGCTATTTTCTTTTCAGAAAATAGTGTGTCATTTTGTGTCACTGTTTGTGCAGAAGCCAGGCATGAACTGGCCTCCCAAAAATGCAAATATTAGCTATCCACTTACAAAACTTGGAACCAAATACGTGATTCCTTGATTTCAATGAAACTGATCAGTCAGTGGCAATGGAAGGAATCAGCCTCAACTCACTGACCAAGATTTTTACAAATGTTGCATAGGCTTTCCATTCAATTACTCATATATCTTACATTATCTGGATTATTGCCTTGGATCTAAAGAGAAAGTTCATACAGAAACTGAAGGGGAAACACATGGCTTTGTAGGGTAAAGCCTGACGTCCCTGGGATTTGTTTAACTAGTTGGATGTGATCATGGTCAAGGCTAATGATGAATTAGCTTCTTCCTTCTGTTCGGAATCCTGTTGAAAGTAATGTTAAGTCAGTGCTAGATAAATTGTACAGATTTGGTGCAAGTATCGGTCACTCATACTACTCAGAATGACTGACCCAGTGGCAGATTCATGGAAAAATTTTCCAGAAGACAAAACATTACAGAAATAAGAGATGGATAGAAGGGAGTCAGATATGAGAGAACTTATGAGTACCTTCCACAATATGGATTTATATTAAGGCATCACCCTGCTTACAGAGAGTGCATCTTAGTTATTTATTTATAATTTGATAATTTGGGAAATGAAATGCCTCACTTCACAGTAAATGTGATAACGAATGCTAAATTCTCAAACCAACATACAAATGCTTACTAAACCCTGACTTCTAATATTGGATATATAGTCATACATACACACAGATATTTAGTTCACTGATATTATAGGTAAAATAGACTTTCAATGAAAACAGTTGAGAGCTGACCACAATTTACTTCATCTTTCTTCTGTGAAGTGGTATACAGTAGGCAGTTTTTCTAGCTTTGTCACAACTATACAACTCAAAACACAGGTGAGACCTGTCAACATAGATTTGAGGAACACTAATGGTTCCTCATGTTTTTTTGGGCATCCATAAAAGTGTCAAAGGAAAAACAAAACTCTGAGGAATACTTCTTTCTTTAAAGTTTTGGAAAGTGCTCTGCCCAGCACCTACCAGGCAGGTAACCTGCACAAGTCTGGTATTTATTATTGGCAGGAAGTGCTCTGCATTTAGAATTAGCTAAAGGTTACCAAGCTTGAGTTCAGGGTAGAAAGAACTATTAAAGCCAAAACAGAATATTTTTAATGATAATTACTTTAACTGCAGATTATTTCTAAAAATCTACTTAAACTAGCAATCATTTTTTTCTCCTTCATGATAGATAATTCCAGATTAGAAGTAGGTTTTAAGCTAAGTAGCTATCACTATTTTTACTGGGACAAAATTTTTAACATGGTTATGAAAAAAATTAATAATAAAGAAGGTAAGATGTTAACTGCAGTAGCTCTGAAAAAAAGTCAGGATAACGAGCATATCCTCAGGGAGGAAATCACATGCACAAACTGATATTTTAATTACCTTAACATATTAGTCTGTTGTCATTTTCAAATATCTTTTGTGAAGTGCTCAGAGAGTTGCTTGTTCTCTCTTTCTTTACTGAGATGAGGGGTTGAAGGAAATTTGCATAAACTCTCTTTCCAGGAAAACTCCCATAACAAGTAATAGTTATACACTATATTTTATGTTCTAGGCACTCTGTTATAGTCTTGATATGGATTGAACTACGGAAGAATCAAAACAGTGCTATCAGGTATGCAGTATTACTGTATCCATTTTTCAAATGAAGAGACAGTGGCACAGAGGAGTGATTCAATTGTTATACATTACATTCTGGTAAGAGGAAGGCTGGAATTTTAACCCAAACATTGTGACTCTGGCATCTACCCAAATACACCACCCACTGCACGCTAGTGTTTTACACATGGCTAAGTAAAAACTGCAATTATATATACAGTTTCCAAAGGTTTCCCTCAAACTCTTTAAGCCTAGCTTTCAAAACTCTGAACATTTACCCTTTTAGAATATTTGAGAATCATGATGCCATAATAAGAAGCCCTATCTACATAAGAGGACCTGATATTCTATTTCCAATACACAAATTTATTTAGATGAATATAATAGCTTCTTGATAAAAAGCAAGTGCTCAGTATTTCTAGGTATTGCTCATTTCTCCTGTATTAAAGAACCTAAGATGTTAAATGTCTCTTCAGTTCCAAATATTTGCAAAATCTTGGCTTGTGGGTTAAATTACCTTACTGTTCTTTAGTTTGCTAAATTACTCAGCAGAACTAGGTCTATAAGACAGAGCAATGCCCACACTATATCCATTTTTATCCTCTGGTAGCTCCAGGCTAACTCGTCAAAGCATGCTGGGAATATCCCAGCAATGGTGTAGGTGGTCAGTTGAATCACTTGTTACCATTTTTTCATTTATTTTTTAAATGCAAAAACAACTAAATGAATTCCAACTGTCTCTGAACTCATGACACACTCATCTTAGTTTCACGTGGACTACAGCAACATAGGTCTTGTCCTGTACTTGAAGTATACCAACTTCATTTCTTCTTATTTGAACTTTCTACCTGATGATCTCACTAGCCAGCAAGTCTTCCTTTTTCTTTACAAGGAATCAGTCCAATAGCACAAGCCAGAGAATCCTTTCTTTAGTGTATACAAATGGGAGCGTAAGCCCACTAGAATAGGGATTTTGGGGACTTTGCCTGTCTCATAGTGTCACTGGTGTTCATAGAATCAATTGAGTAAATGTCTACTGAATACCTAACCTTCATGTTTTATCAGATCCTGTTTAGCTTCAAGCTGAAGTCTTCCAAATAGCTGGGGATAAAACAATAAATAAATAAATAAATAAATAAATAAATATCAACAGCTCTCTTCCTTTCTTTTTGCCACTTTAAAAGAGTCTCGGGGTTAGACTATTTGATGATATAAATTATAGCTTTCTTCTTCATTTCTCTGCATTGAAAAAATTAATAAAGCACATAGCAGTACCTGACCAATTTTTATCAACCAAAGCTATAAAGCTGTAAAGTGAGCATATCTACAAACAGCTGGAACATTAAGTGTACACCAGTTAAGTAAAGTACTTTTCCCCTAGAGAGGAGCTTTTCTTCAGGCATGGTTTGTTAAAGATATCTAAAGAAATGTCCCTATTGATATGAAATATCAACAAAGTGTAAATATTAGATATGTGTTCACTACAGCCATTTGGGAAGCAAAGGAAATAGAAGTCTGATCACTGAGACCTACAAAGGAATGAACATGAATATTAAGTCACTGCCTTCCAATCTGTATAACACTGAAACCAACGAGAGACAGGAAAGAGAACTGCATAGCCAGTTGTTATAGATATTAAATGGGCATCACGTACCCCTGAATGCAAAAGTAAATTTTTAAAAATTGTGAAATGCAGACTTCTCTTTTCAAAGTGCCTCTGGTCAATTGCCATAATTATTTTATTGTTTTATTTTAAATAGTAATCTCATAACAATGCATCTGGCCTCAAACTGCAAGTTAAAAAAGTACACATAATAGCTCTTTAAAATGGGTCTCAAGAAAAATTCTGTCATCTTGTTATCATATTATTCATGCTGAAGGCATACTCCTGTCTTTGGGGGATATTCAAATTGATAAAATGTGAAAAAGGAATAAAATGTCATTTTTGAAAAGCTGCTACTCAGAGAACAATTAATTATTACAGCATTTATCCTGATAGCAAATAACAAAGGATTAGATTTTTTTCTTAATTAAACAAGCACAGTGTTTTCCCAGCAATCATATTCCCAGACTTGTTAATCTATCAATAGCAATTTGACAATGGTCAATTTGTTTGGATAATTTATGCTCTACCAGCCAGAATTTTTAAGTTCTTGCTTTCAGTAGTCTAAAGGTTCATTTAAAATTTTTGTTTATTTTTTATTTAAAATTCCATAATGAGGTGTTGATAAAGTAAATATCCCACAAATTATTCAAATAGATATGCATGCTATAGAAGTCCTAACTTTTCGAATTTACTTGCTGACCATTATCACAACTCAGTCTTAGATTTCTGTTATTTGGCTTTTGCTTTCATGCTCCATGTGTTTGACTTCATGAAGTCTTGGACCTTAAATCTCTAAGCACATTATGAATATTCAGTAAAAGATGGAAAGAAGTGAAAACTGTAAAGAGCAAGAACAACTGGGCTCAGCATTCTCTGTTTGTTTGTTGTTTATTGTCATTTTTTTACCTTTATAGTGAAGATACTTGTAAAGAAGTTGAAAATAATGATATGGTTGAATCTGTTGGGTAAAGAGTACCAGTGGTATTAAAATAACTGGGAGAGAAGTAGATATGGATTACACTCATGTGTGAATGAGCACAGTGCCCTGGATATGTATTTTTACATCTAAACTTTATGACATTCTTAAAAGACAGGCAGAACCCATATTACTATCCCCACCTATAAAATAAGCAAAATGACAGTATAGAATGGGTTTATAAAAGGCTACAAATCTTGGAAAATTGTGCAGTCTGCTATAGGACACAGGAGTTCTTTCTTGTATCCTTATTGCCGTTTCCGTCAAATAACTCTAGTCTCAAACATACTATATATTTTTCTATTTATGATAAGCTGAATGCTAATAAGCAACTTATTTTGAATGTAACAAATAAATCCATGCAATCAAATAATACTAGAGGTTCAGTTATGAAGATAGTTTTAGATTTTTTGTGATTTTTTTCTGCTTATAAAATTCAATACTCTTTCGAATCCAAAGGTTTGAAATGACAAAAATTCTAGACTTTTTGGGATATATGTTCAGTTATATATAACTTATCAATTAGATATTCTAAAATTCTTTAGTATTGCTTAATTTGTCTATGTTTATTGCAACACAGTAGTCAAACTGCAAAATACAGTGTACTGGATAAGATATCTTTTTAAAACCTCTTACTGAGATCCTATTGGGACTGGCATATAATTGAAAACACTTAACAGAATCTTTCAGAGAATGTTGCCAAGGAGTGAATAAGAGAATTGCATTTCATTTTTAAATGCCAGACAAAAGTCACCTAAAATGATGGTAACAGTGGTTAGCAGACAGAAGGAAATTGGGCTACGAGAAGGCATAATTTACATAAGGTGCTTTTTATCTAAAATTTTCTGTCTTTTGTTGAATTTGACAATTTACCAGAGCCTTTTCAGAAGTGTCTGACATCCCTTTTAATTAAGCAGCAAGCAGTAAAAAATGACAGGCAATGTGTTTCTAGAGTATTAGTGCACATCTTCAGTGAATTCACCCCTTAAAAAGAGCTAATTCTCAAGAAAGCATTTAGTTCTGTCTATAGAACACTAACACTGAATAAAACTACAGTGTTTATTTCTTTATGTAAAATCTCTCTCATGTCCAGATTAAATAAGCAATTTCTTTTCATGTAACAGGAGAGTGTCACACCTTTGTAGAAGTTAAGATGTGTAATATATTTCCAGTAATATTCCTGAGCAGGAACACCCTGTGATTAAACAGAAAATATTATAACATGCTTATATAGGAATCTGATCTCAGAAAAGTGAGGCTACCCTGCTAAAATTAAACGCTGTCCGAGTTTGAACAGAAAAGTGGTAAAATATTTGATCCTGAAAAATGGAAATAAAAGTAATCGTTTCAGTGTTTTTTCATATTAAGTCCCCGTGACAACTGACCACATGAAATTCACTTCCACATTGTAGTATTATATCTTTCCTTAGTGGCATTATTTCAAGTGTATTCATTGTAATCAGAAGATACTGACTAAGAGAGGAAGTTGACTATTGCAAACATGTGTCTACTAGGTAATACATCCAGATGTTGAGAAACACCTCAACATCTTCTAGCAGGATAGTCATTGTCTGCAATTATTCACTGACATGTGACTATTTTGAT
This sequence comes from Dasyprocta punctata, assembly GCA_004363535.1. NCBI lineage: Eukaryota > Metazoa > Chordata > Mammalia > Rodentia > Dasyproctidae > Dasyprocta > Dasyprocta punctata. The sequence goes on along the minus strand of RJWM01003620.1, from coordinate 41,287 downwards.
TCTTTAGGCTCCGTAGAAAAGTTTTGCTGATGAGCGAGACCATGAGAAGTTGTGAATATTGAGTAATTCCACTCAGTGGGTGCTCACCTAGATGTCTGAAATACACTGTCATTTAAATAGACACTGTTATGGTTGGTATATTGTGTCAACTTGAGAAGTCTAGAAGTTTAAATAACTGACTCAGCAGGGAGCCAGGGAAAAAGAAGGCTCTCACTGTGTAAACATTTTGAACCTGTTTAGGTAGGGCAGGAAGATGGGGGGTGGTATACTGCTTACAATATAAGAGAGAAGAAAAGGTTTTCTTTCCTTTGGTTTAATTTGCCTGATTTTGCTGTCTTCTGCTACTTTGAGGTGTTACCCATATGTGATGCCCTCTGCTTTGGAGCCAGCTGATTATGGATTGAAATCTCCACAACCTGTGAGTTAAATAAACTTTTCTTAATTTGCAGTGTCAGGTATTTTATCCCAGCAATAAGAGAAAAGTAACTAAGACAGAATTTGATACCAGGATGGGGCTGTTGCTGTGACTATACCTGACCATGTGGTTCAAAAACCTTTGGGAATGGCTTGTAGGGAGAGTTTGGAAAGTTTTGGAGATGTCTGAAAGAGGAGCAGTGGAACACCTTAGGCTATTCTGTATGGGAGATTCTGGTCACAGGTTGGAAGACTAGAAAGCTGATAGTAATTCTGCCAGTAAAGACCAGGCTCAGGAAGTTTCTGTTGGGAAGCACTGCATTGGCTGGGGGGCTCCAGAAGACACATGTTATGCCTTGGCAAAAATTTTGTCTGTATTTTGCTTGTGTCCAAAGACTTTGCCTGAGACTAAGGTAAAGAGTGGTAAGCTAATTAATATAGCAGAAGAAATTTCAAGGCAGTCAAATGTTGAGGCTGTGGCATGGCTATTGTTGGGGGCTTTTAGCCAGATTTGTGTTGTGAAACAAGAACAAAGAGTCCAGCAGGGTGATTTAAAGTATTTTGAGTTTGGCCATAAAGGAAGCACCAATAAAGCTGTAGAATACAAAGACAGAGTTGAAGACATCACAGTTGCTGAGAAGGAACAGGAGAATGGAAAAGATGGCCTAAAAGTGTCACAAAAAGCAGAAAGTATTCACCCTTTGCAGCATCAAAACTGCAAAAGTGAAAGACTTTGCTTTGAGGAGAAAGTCACAGAGCATCACGTTTCAGAATGGTGGCAACATAGAAAATTTGTTACTCAGAATTGAATTGGGAGTGCTCAGCATCCCAGGCACTTGACTCTTACAGCCAAAAGAGAAGAAAGCCTGGCTGCTACTCCAGCTGGCAGCAGACTTTGGCATCATCCACATGGTGCTGATTTCAGGTGTATGCAAAATGCAAGAGTTTTGGGGTGAAGAAGACTTCCATCCTGATTTCAGAAGGCCTGGAAAGTCAGGCAGTGTGCCCCTGAGAGGGCAATGTGTGAAGCTGTGAATGTGAAGGCAAAGGTGCAGTGGAAACACCATAAGTTTGGAAAAGCCAGGAACGTGGATCATCCAAGGAAACCTGCAAGGAGGGAGCAAAGCCAGCCCAAGAGACAAACCATGGGATCTATAACCATCAGGAGCTACTCAAGTGCTTTGGAGCTCACGATTTGCCGCAGATTGCCTCAAATGGTGCACATCGAACTATAGGAATTAATATTTGCCCTGCTGGATTTTGGACTTGTGTTGGTCCCAGACCTTTGTATTCCCCTATTTGTAACTTTTGAAATGAAAATGTTTATGTTGTGCCATTCAATGTTGGAAGTGTCTAACTTTTCATTTGTAAAATGACTTGCAAATAAGAGCTTGCCTCCATCTTGGAGGAGACTTGGGACTTGGACTTTTCAGCAATACTAAAACTGTTAGGACTTTGGCAACTCTTGCACATGGACTAAATGCTTTTTGCATAAAAGGATATGTATGAATCTTTGAGGGACCAGAGACAAAATGTTATGGTTCTAATGTAATATTATATTGATAGATTTAATAATGGTTCTTAAGGTTTCTTAAACCTGTGTTATAATGTTCAAATAGTGAAATGATAAAAATAAACATGTCTTTGTATCTGGAGATTGGTTTTAAGAAATGTGTTTGGTCCCAAGTTAACAAGGAGTGAATTGTTATGGTCGATTGTGTCAACTTGAGAAGTTTAGAAGTCTAAGTGACTCAGCAGGGATTCAAGGTCCTCACTTTGTAAACATTCTGAGCCTGTGCAGGAGGAGGGCAGGAAAATGGGGGAGTAACCTACTTACTATATAAGGGAGGAGAAGAGACTTGCTCTCCCCATTTGCTCTTACTGCTTTTGCTCTCTTCTGCCAACTTGAAGTGTTGCCCTGTGCCATGCCACCCTGATTTGGAACCAGCTGATTGTGGACATAAACCTCCATGAACTGTGAGCTTAATAATCCTTTCCTTCCTTAATTTTGGTTGTCAGGTAGTTTGTCCCAGCAATGAGAGAAAGAGTTTTTCTGATGAGTGAGGCCATGAAAAATTGTCAACATTGTCCATTCAGTAAGGGCTCACCTAGATGTCTGAAATATACTTTAATTTAAATGGACACCACTAATCTATTTTATATTGAAAATCCTGGCATGTGTAGAACATTGTTCCCAGGATGAATAACTTTTCAGGCTGTTGGTTGCATAACCATTCTCAGTCCCAGCCTGAGAAGAAATTTACAAGAATTTTAGGGAAGCCTTCACCTAGGTTAGTGGCTGTGCAGATTTACTAGGGTATTTTGGCTTCCCAAAGTTTACCTGTTGGTTTCACAGTGACCCAGGAATCCAACAGCCTTCCTGACTATATATATGGAGCAGGAATTAAACAAGTTGCTCTGCTGTCTCTGCTTGAATGAGTCTTCCATCTAAAAATGAGGCATTCAGGTATCTAACTGCTCAAAAGTACAGACACAGATACTTGGAACACATCAAGAAAAATCCAGAGGTCCAGCCATCCATAACATTTTGCTCCTTACTGGCATCTGTAAAGAAAAGGTGGGAATAGAATGTACCTTGCATTTAGTCATTTTACTTCTTCAAGGCACATCACATGCCCCTTGGAAAACCACCACTACTTAAACTCCTATTCTCGGAGTATTATCTGTTACAGAATTCACAGCATCTTATTGTATTGTTTTATTTTTCCTTTCAAGTACAAAGAGTTTAAAACAATTCGATACCAGTTTATGCACATTAGACAGGCAACATGTATTGATAAAAGTGTAAAGAAATTATAACTATAATAACATTGATGATGAGAACATAAAATGGTTCATAAACTTTAGAAAATTTGGCAGTTACTCAAAATTTAAGACAAAGCTACTATATGACCCAGTAATTTCACTCTTAACTGTATACCCAAGAGAAATAAAAATACGTCTTTACCAAAAAAAGCATTATTCATTTTGATAAAAATGAAGACAGTGCAAGTGCCCATCAATTGATAAAAATAAAATGTATAGTACTCTACAATAGACTATTATTTGACAGTTAAAAGGAATGAAGTACTGTTATGCACTGTCACATAATTGAATCTTGAAAATATGAAGGTAAGTGAGGGAATTCAGTGACAAAAGACTGTATAGTATGTGATTCAATTTATACAAAATGTCCAAAATAGTGAAATATATTGAGGCATAAATTGTGTTAGTGGTTGCATAAGGAAAGAAGATGAGAATGGAGAAGAGAAGAAAGAGCAAAAGCTTATGTTCATCGTGTTATTTGATAAGGGAAGTGAACATGTTTTCAGATTATGTAGTGATGATGATTTTACAGCTTTGCAAATGTATTCTAAAGTATTAAATTGTCTAGGTTAAATATATGAGTTGCATAAATGAGTTACATATTAATAAAGATGCTAAATACCACATGAACAAATATGTTTCTGACTATCTTAAAAAGAATGCCAAAATTTCTGGTTGTAAATGTAAGTGAACTGTAGCAGTGTTGTGAAAAATGAAAATGGAGGCAGCCAATTGGGAGAAAATATTTGCAAGACACATACTGATGGAAAAATATCTATCTGGAAATTACAAAGAACTCTTAGAACTCAATAAAGAGTAGACAAATCAATTTAAAAGTGGGCCAAAGGCACGGATAGACGTTTCTGTAAAGAGTATACATGAAACAGCACATGCAAAGATGCTACATATTATTAATAATCAGATAAATAAAAATTAAAAACCCAAAGAGCCAAGATTTCACACCTATTAGAGAATTATAAACTTGACTATGACAATTGTTTGCAAGGAAATGGAGAAACGAGAATCCTTATTTGTTGCAGATGGGAGTGTAAAATGGTGCAACTTCTTTGGAAACAATTTTTGGAAGTCTCAAAAAATGAAAGCACCATTTATAACAGCAATTCTTCTCCTCAGCTTCTACCCTACAGAAATAAAAACTTAGTCACATAAAGATTTGCACGTGAATATTCATATTAGTCTCATTCATAAAAGCCTCAAACTAGAAACAGCATGAATGTCCATCAGCTGGTGAACAGGTAAACAGAAGGTGAAATACTCTGAGCAATGGGCGGAGTGAATTTTTCTTCATGCTATGCTGCATTTTGAATGAAGCTGCAGGGCCTCTTGCACAGGGAGAGAAGTCAAATGGGAGACCACATCTGTATGAAATTTACAGAAAAGGCAAATTTAAGGAGAAAATAAGTAGATTGGTATTGCCTGGGGCTTGGGTAGGAAGGAGAATTATCTGTAAAAGAGCATGAAGAGGTCCTTCATTAGTGGAAAAATGATATTCTAAAACTGGTTTATGGTAATAGCTGCATCCATTACTAAATCTCCTAAGCATCAGTGAATTAGGCCTTAAGTGAATTTTGTGATGGATAAGACATATTTTAATAAAGTTATATTTTTTAAAAAAGAACTAGCTTCTCTAGCATAACACAGAATGAAGCATAGAATGTAAGCACTAAGAATACTACAAAATGAAGTGCACAAATCATGAGTACTATTTTCCAATGCCGTTATCAAGTCATATCAGGGAGCTAATGGGCTGAGCACAAAGTCTCCTGCCAAAGGTTTATCTGATGTCTGCCCACAAGAAATAAGGCCTAGTTATAGGCCAGTGCCCAAGAACTTCCAGGGCACGTGGAAAGTTGTTCCTTCCTTTGGCTGTTTCTATAAGACCCCAGAGTCACCTTTTTCAGGGAGGAAAGAATACATTGCTCAGTGACACGGTCCTAGCTCTGCTTGGGCATATAAAATGCTGAGACTCTGAAGGTTCTGTTTCTTTTTTATATTTCATTTTTCTTAGTACATGTTTGCAGTACATAATGATTGCATTCCTCATGGGGAATTGGTATGTGTACATACACATCTTAATTCTTTTTTCCTTCCCTTTCCTTCCCATCCCTTCTTTTCCCCCTCTCTCCATTTCTTAGTCTCTTTTCCTTTTGCAAAATACATTATCTCCCTATTTTCTATTATCTATCTTTTATTTTGCTCTTTATTTATATTTTGTGTTTTTCATGTAAGAGAAAGCAAGAAATATTTAAGCTTGTGTGTGTGATTTATTTCACTTAATATTATGGTCTTAAAGTAAATCCATTTTCCTACAAATGACTCAAATTTAGCCTTCTTTATGCAAAATAGTATTTCATTGTGTATAAATACCACTTTTTTTTATCTATTGATTGCTATAAAGCCTGCATCCAAGATTGAGCTATTATTAGTTGTGTGAGCATAAATACAAGAATGCATGTATCACTATAATAGGATGTCTAGATATATTCTAGGAAGATACACCTGTAAGGGGAATAGCTGGGTCAATTGCAATTTCTATTTTTAGTATTTTGAGAAAGTATGATTCTGTGTTTCTGGTAAGGGATAGAGAATTCCCTAACTTGGTTAAGAATCTATAGTTGGGTTTACCCTGAACTAATTTGCCTTTTGAAAGATCATTTTACAGTTGGGAAATACATGGTTTAGAAAATAAAAGTGGGAAATCTAGCTGGGAATCATTTGCAATATTGTAGGTAAGACATTAGGTACTCAACAGAAATGGTGACCACAGTGAGATACATCAGCAGAATTTGATGATAAGGTGAAAAAAGAAAGAAAAATAAAACTAAATCTACCTTGTGTTCTGAATTGGGTGGATATTTTACCATTGAATACAGTTCAATGGTACCTCTTAAATTTTATCATTCATTTGCTATAATAAAAATTATTTTGAAAAGCATACATAAATACATATGCAAACATATATTTAAAATGTATATTTATGCATAATAATTTTATACTGCAGAGAAGTTACATACTTAATGAAATGTATATAACTGTAATACTTAGATACTTACATGCAATATACATATTTTAAGTTCTTATGAAATAAACATTTACAACTGGTAACTGAACTGATGCCACATCATTCTTTGTTGTTAATTTCTGCATTTGTTTATAAAAACATGATTTGACTCAACTGGAAGTCTTTCAGACACCCTGAGTCAGCTCTATTTAGGGTCTTGCAGCTACAAGGTGGATTAGCATTTGATCTTGCAGCCTGTGTGTCAAGTTACAAAGCAATGGTGTTCTGACTCAGTTGGCTGTGCACTCTGTGGGGAGGAAGTACTTGCTATGCTCTTGTTTATTTAGATAATGCCACATAATCCAGTAAAGAGTGGGTACACTGAACAGCAGATGTACCGACTTTCTGTCTTTGAAGACAAATACCACAATTCCCAAGTTAACAAAGATGAGAAAATACAAGAGGGAGAGAAGTAGGAGGGCAGGCCATGTCCTTTCCTCAAACCTCCTGAGTTTGCCTTAGTTTAGAATAGGTTTTCTACTGGGAGTGACCATGCTGTTTAAATCAGATTCCACTTGGTTTAAAGAGCAGTGTTTCTATGTGCTGTTTACATTCAACAGGGACAAGGCCACTGATAATGCGTTTTCTGTGTGTTAAGTAGCATAGTGTATTTATATGATATATTATCTGTTTCTCACAGTATTCTTGCTTGCAAATTATTCCCATACTAAATGAATGGATATGAAAATATCTTTTGATTAAGCAACTTACCTAAATTCAAATTACAATTAAGCTGCAGACTAGAAATTCAAACATCTTCGTCTAAGTTCACTTTTTCCCTGTTACATCGTGAAGCAAGGAGATAATTAGCCACAGTGTCAAGTTGGGTGGTTGGAGAAGGGGAGAGAGAGGGAGAGAGAGAGAGACAAAGAGGCAGAGATAGAGAAAGAGAGACAGAAACAGAGAGAGGAAGAAGGGGATGGGAAGAAAAGGGAGAGAGAGAGAGGGATGGGGAGGATATGAGAGGAAAGGAAAGGATTTAGAAACATTATATATGACTATTTTCTTTTATAATTGTACCTTTAATGATTTTAAAGGTTTATAGATGCTTTTACTTTAGTTCCTAAGAGCTAAAAAATACTAATATAAAAGATATAACTTCTTAGATTATCATATCTACTTTTAAAGACATAATATTTCCTAAATGGTATGGCAATCCCTGACTGCCCTTTTTACTGTTTATAACTGTATACTTTCTAAATATTTTAGTATATATATATAAATATATAATGTCCCCTCTGGCTTATTTTTCATATATATATATATGAAAAATAAGCCAGAGGGGACATTAACCTGATACAAGGGATGTGTTATGGATCAATCTGGCCTTTGATGGGTGGTACTTTTATATGCTAGCAACTGGGCTTAATAGAAGGGTCATATACAACATTATGCTTGTCCTCTCAGCGTTTATAAACTCAATGGAAAATTATCACACACACACACCAAAATTTAGTATGCTATTTTTGTGTCCTTAGCTTGTCATCTGAATCTCTCACATGGATTAGAACTCAATCCAGGCTGGCACCATCAGGTAAGACAACCCAAAGACCAAGTCCTATTTCCTAGGCCTTGAAGGAGTCTAATGTAACGGAGAATGGAGGTTCTCTATACCTTCTCAGACTTTTTACAGGCCAAGTATCTTCCTTCCCAAAGTCTTTGTACTATACCTTGAGGAAGTCTCAATTTTTACAATAACAGTAGGATTCTGGGTCGTGTAAAGCTATATATATAATTATTATTATTATTATTTATTTTTTTATTTTTATTTTTTTGCTGCACTGGGGATCAAGCTCACAACCTTGAGCCTGCCAGACAGGCACTTAAGCCACTGAGCCAAACTCCCAGCCCTAGTTTTTTGAGGCAGGGTTGCACTATGTTGCTCAGGTCGGCCTTGTGCTGGCATTTTAGCCCAAGCCAGCCTCGAATTCACAACGCTCCTCTTACATCAGCCTCCGGAGTGCTGGGTTTAAAGGCATGCGCCACCACGCCCAGCTCTCATGTAAAGCTACTTTATTGACTTCGCATGCAAGCTAGATTCAGTAAATCACTAATCTGAGAATTGAGGTATCTATAGGGACAAAGAACAGGAAAGACAAAAACTTGGTGTTGCTAACTACATAGCTAACTGACTATCCACACTAGAATGTCTCAAAAGGAGGACTCCCTGCCTGGAAACCCTCTGTGACAAGAGTCCTTCAGAATTATCCTCTAGGATTAAGATCAGGCTCCTGATCCTCCAGGAGCATAAGATGCCCTGGCATGTAGTTAACTATATGTCAAATTAGTGCATTTAGTTTCACAAAATACTCACATGAAATGTCAGAGAAGATGCAAGAGAACATAAGAGAGATGTCTCCCTTGTTGCCAAAGAAAAAACTACGTATTTTAATAAAATTTTGACCTGTTGAGGGTAGAATCATTTGGTTGGTGGTGGAAAGAATGTTTGTAAAATTACAGTGATTTCTACCTAAATGCTGAACATGCTCCACCAGTTCTATTGACTCTGAAGCAAGTTGCGCTTACTCTGTGTCACAGAGAGCTGTGCTGCCTGTGAAGGACTACCATAGCCCTGTAAAATTTTAATCATATACAAACTGAGCTACAAAAGTAAACATCATCTCTCCTTTCCCTGGGTCTTTGCCGAAATTAGGGATTTAGGTTGCTGCTCAACAAGAAGAAAAAGGTTAAACAATGTTCCTTTGTGGTCCATGAGAATTGATTAAAAGCAGCTCATGTTTTTCACACTATTAGTAGAGCCTCCATACTAATAAAAATGTCTCCATCAAAAAGTATCTGGGCAAATCATCTCAATTACTTTGCTATTCCTTTTTTCCCCTTTTTCTTTTGCTTTTCCTTATTCGGGAGAAGAATGAGTGGTAGCTGGAGAGTGGAAGACACTCTATTGATATAAACTGCAATTTCTGCTGTGTATTCCCACCATATTTCATTTTTTTCTATCTCTAGATAAGCTCATTACCATGATGTTCAGAGTTTGGGGTGATGACTGGAGTCAGCCTCCTCCTTTATTAACCCTGTGTCCCACTACAAGGTTCTTAATCTCTTAGGCTTCAACGAAATTGAATAGTATCTGTATATATCGCAGAAAGTTGTCACGAAAATGAAATGAGTTTCTATTTATAAAGTGCTCCAAACAGTGCTACACACATCCAGCACTAAGTGAACATTTCTTAAATAAGTACTATTTATTTGATTATTTTCCATATATTTCATTTTGGAAAGTATTTCCATAACTTGGTTTTTTGTATCTTGTTTTTCCCACGTAACTGTCAATATATACACATATGTACATGGTCTATAATTCCAGTAGCATCCATGCTTCAGTCTTGCATTCTTTGATCATCTTTATAAAAACATTTTAATAATCATCACTGCTATGCTTTACTTTAGGCCTTATTTTATCACTCTACTTCCATGAAGCATAGCACTTTCCATAGAATTAGAGAAATAAAAGAGCCCTGGAAAGGTCATTAGGTTTTCTTTTTCCCCTACCTCTGCCACCCACTTTAAAGGCAGACCACACACATAAATCATTCCAGACTCTCTTCATCGCAATGTGGTTTTCATCCAGGTCCACTCTGCCCTCAGGAAGCAATTTGGCCACAGGTGGGCGAATTCAGCAGTAATGTCATTACCCTATGTTTTCAGGAAAATTTCAGGTCCCAAAATTACCCTATTAACATGGCCAGTTTTGCAGATTTCTTCTCACTTGTCAAGTGTAAATATTTCCTTTTGATTGTTGGAAACACAGAAGTCAGCTTCTCACAATGCATGTTCAAACTGAAAAATGGAATCTCAAATCTCTTAAATTATTTCTATAAAACACTTCTCCTTTTTTTTTTTTTTTTTAGTGACTACAACGTGAAAACCTACTATTTGGTTGCTACTAAGGTCTATCTTTAAGAGAAAAATATAGCTATTTAGTTTTAATTTAAAAAATAAACACAGTTATGTGGGATTAGAATTTGTAAACTGGTTGTTGTAATTTTTTGCTATTAATTGGTTGATTTAACGGCATGAGAAGCAAGATCTCTGGTTTAAAAATGGGTTCAAACTATTGATTTATAGTGTTATTTTATTTTTAATTTTAATATTTTCAACAGCTTCCAGGTACAGGATTATAAATGTTGATGCTGTGTATCTTCTTTCAGATAATCTTCTACACTATTCTTGAAAAACCCTTCTGATTACTTGGCATCTTCTGTTTTTCAGAGTTTGTGAGTTCTCAGGAATCTTCCTTAATCTGTCATTCTATCTGTACAGAGCAGAGGACAAAGGTTCCTCAAGCAGTGAGGCATACAGTCCAATGGAAATGATGGTAGGAACATTTGTCCTACTGATAACTGGATTTACATCAGTTGGAAATTTATCTAAGGTTCCTCACTTCTCAATGCACTGAGAGATATAACTAGTGCACATAAGTAAAATTCCTTCTATGTTTTACTCCACGCAGAGAGAAGCTAGCTCAGAGGTAAAGCAGGAAACATCAAAGTTTTATTTGACTTCATTTTTAAAAGTGGATAGAAATCCACTCCTGCAACAATTAATTCTTTGGCACCCACTATATGATAGGTATAGCCCAGGCATGTAAAGAACAAAGAAAAAAATGTCAAAAGAGAAGACAATGTGATGGTTTAATATTGCCCACACAAGTTTCAAAGAGAAAATCAGCGTTCATTGCAAGGTGTATGTTGTATACAAGGTATTTGGGGAGAAGAGGAAATGATATGCATAACTTTGTCTGGTAACATAAGAAAAGGGTTCCCTTGAATAGGAGTTATTTAAGCATATCCTTGAAAGATCCTTAGAAGTACATCAAGCTTGAAGATGAGGAAGGCATTGTAGACAAAATAATAATAATAATAATTAATAATAATAATACACTGGGAGGTACAGGGGCAATCAAGCAACAGCCAAGGAGTCTCAGAAAGATTGCCACCCCAAGAGGAAGGACTAAGAGTTGAGTTGACAAGAAATTCCATGGAGAAAGTTGCTATAGATCAGATCTTTCCATGCTGAAGCTTTAGGTCTTTTTTCTGTAAATTAATTCTCATTCAAAAATCTAAATAAAAATTATGTTCCCACTTGCCCTATCCTTAACTGGACATATCCATACCAGTGCACAACTCCAGAGGAAATAGACACAAGTTTATTTCATTTTGTCCTTAAGAAAATCTGTCTAAATTTCAGAAAGTGAAAGTAAATAGAGAAACAATGACATTGTTTATATTTTTATTTTCTGTGTATTGTGATGTTTTAACATCTGGAAACTTTTCTGATTGGGAAGGGTCCACCTTTTTTAAACCACTGGGTTATTAGACAGTGCAAAGCATTCACTCATTATATGTCTTTAACAATATAAAACAACCAGTCCAGAGTCAACCTTTGACCAACACTTTCCAGGAAGTGCTGTACTATTCCTCCACCATAATTACCCCACAGCCAGAGACACCAGAAACAAGGGACCACCTCTAATGCTTAGAGCCTGACACAATTGTTTAAACTATGAAAAATGAATTGTCTTGTCTTGCCTTTGTCTCAGGAGCCCCAGTGAAGGTTCTGGTCTAGTCCATCTCCACTTCTGGCTTCCAGCTCCTGACTCTCTGAGATTTGCATGGTGCCCTGAGTAACACATCCTATTCCTGTTTTTAGGACATATGATTTTGATAAATATTGTCTTTCTGAGCCACTTTTGGGTCTTCTGTCATGGCTACACTTGACCAACCATCACATGAAAAATATAAAGCAGTGCAATAACCTAGAATCTCCTATTCATCAAAAGAGGCAGTATTTCAAAATGTACTGTTCTTTTATCCCAGAGACACACGTGTACAAGTATATGTGCAAAATCAGCAAACACACAGGTCTCCTCATACCAGCCTGCCAAGATAGCAACATAAAGGTTTACATTTTCCTCTTAGAGGTGATGAAAAGCAGTATAGGAATTGTGTAAAAAGAAAGGCTCAAATTGCATATGGTGAGATGACTGTTTATAAGAAGAAGAATGGATTGAAGAAGGTGAAGTGTAAACAGAGAGTACATTGGGGTTTCTTCCAATAGATTAGATCTGAAAGTGAGGTTGTACCTGTGTAAGCAGAGAAGTAGGAGAGGTATGAAAAGTGGGGCGAAAAAAAGACTTGCTCATTAAGAAATGTGGTGTGGGAGAAGGAGAAAGTCTGAGAAGTTCAGAGAGGCAGAAGCAAATCAGAAGCAGAATGAGTTGAATGCATTCACATTACAAATACCCAGACTTAGGAGGGCACAAATTCATATTTTACAAGTTTTGGGTTTTAGAAGCCTAGATGGAAAAGGAAGGATAAAGTATAGAAGTCAAACGTTGTAATTACAAATACCGAACTTGATTCTTGTAGGATAGGGTTTGGCAAACTTTTTCTGCAAAGGTAAAGAGAATATATTGTTATTTGAAAGTCTCCTGACATACAGGCAGCCTTGATACAGAAAGAATAACACAGGAATGCAAAGACTGATTTAAAAATCCAGCACGTTTAAATTTTTTAAAAAATGTATTATAGTAAAAGTCACATTGCTATTAATTCCCCTTAAAATCCTTCCTCTTACTTCAAACACACTTATTCCATAGTTTTTGCCTCTTTCTGAAGCAGTTTGCGAAATCCTTTTGTGAGTGTCTTTATGAAGAGTGATCAAAAATACTAAGGTGAATGTGGCTTCTAAGCAGTATCTAATGGAAAGGCAAGCTCATAAAACATTATGATGTGTTCTCATCTGACTTATTCACTAGATTTGGCACTGTGAGACTTCTGGCTCTTCCCTAAAGTCAAAATGATCATGAAAGGTGAACCTTTTAAATCAAGTCAGGACAATGAGGTAGCCAGAAAAGCGTAACTAGAGAGGACTTCCAGAACTTCTTCAGAAAGTGGCAGGAACAATGTGATAATTGTGTTGAAAACTAGAAGTATTTTGAAAGGGATTAGGACAATGTATCTTTTACTGTAAAACATTTTTTAAAAATATAAACATTGAATTTTTCTTTTACTACACTTTGTACTTCTTCTTTGATTCTGCAAAAAAGTCACACTATCATTAAGAGATATTTTTTTCAAGTAAACAAATATGAAGAGCATGTTCAAAGATTCTGACAATTGCTGTTTCTCTTCATTGTCAATTCCTATCACATAAGAATAATTTTTCATAAGTAAAGACTGTAGCAGGCTTCAAATACAAAGCACTTACCAAATTATATTAACATGTATTAAGAAACTTTTAAATGAGACAAACAATTACTTTCAGATGAGAAATATGTGTGTATACACGTTTCCATGCATGTATAAAATAATATTTTCTTAGAAAATATAAAAGACTCAACTAACTGGTGAAAAGATCTTCATAGACTAACTGGTTCATCTCTTTTAAGATATAGAAGCCAAGAATATTAATGTCTTACAAAAGCAATTTGTAGTAAAAAGAAATACTAACAAAATCTCCAGAGATGGTAGTCAAAACTTTGATCCCTTGCAGAGACTGACTGTTGAAAGGTTTTCTTGTGTATCAGGTAGGAAAAATGTGATTTAGTCATTAAGACTGTGCACTAGGCAACACTACTTAATAAGCAGCCAAAAATAAGTTGCCTAATGGAATGTAGTATTGAACTCTATTCCCATCGTTATTCCCTTAATGGGTTCCTGTCAAAAGATGGAATAAAAATAATGAGTAACTATCTATACTTCTTTTCTCATCCTTATATAACTTTTTATTTCTTTATAACAAAAATTCCTTGTAAAAAAAAAAAAGGGAACATGGAACTCTGCAGAGATAAAATCTCAGTCCATATTTTCAACTTTTCTATGAATGAAGAGAAACACTGAATAGACCCATGGTTGTCTTTTGCTGAGATAAGGTGTGGTTTTAAATCTGTTCCTGTGATCCGTTTTTGGTGTTTGTCTCCATAGCAGTGGTACTTGTTCATAAATATGCTTGCTGTAAATTGGTCTGATTTTAGTATATGCAATTAAAAAGTTTCTCCTGAACATTTATCCCTTCTCCTTGGTACAAAAGCTTTTGTTTCTTTCTTTCCTTTTTTTAATATTAAGGACCAGGAATTCCCATCTGTTCATCTGCTGCCTTCTTAAAAGAAGTCCTTTTAGTCTAGGATTGTTTATTTCCCCTTTAGTAGAATCTTTTTTGCAAGCATCTTATTTGCCAATTTTTTGCTTATTTGCAAATTTTACACACAAGATATTTTTGAAAATAGACACTCCACCTGGTTATTTAAAAAAAAGAGAGAGAAAGAATTTATGTATCAAGCCCTGAGTTTAATCCCAGCACTATTAATTAATTAATTTTTCAAAAGTGATGAGAGAGTTTAATATTTTAAAACACAATTAAGTAGATAAACAGTTGTTGACTTGTAATTGAGAGGGCTCCTACTAATATTTTCTAAATGTTTTCTGCAAAAGGAAGACAAGAATCATTTAAGTTTTGTGGCATCACCACTGTTCAACTCTGCAATAGAGATGAGAAGGGAGCATTCAGGAATACAAGGATGGCCTCCTGTGTTCCAGTAATTCTTTGTTCACAAACAGAGGCAGCATTCAGCCCATAAGATGGAATTCATTACAGTACTCAGGATTCTCCAGAGGAACAGAACCAATGGGTTATATGCAGATATACTCAATAAAAGATCTTTTCTTAGAAACTAACTCCCACAATTATGGAGTCCAAGCAGTTCTGTGATGTGCGAAGTTAGAGATTAAGGAAAGCTGGAATGTAATTAGATCTTAAATTCAAAGACTGGAGAAACAGGGAGGTTTGGAGTCCATAAGCTGGAGACCTTAGAAACTCTAAAGTCCAGAGGCAGGAGCAGATGGAAGCCCAGCTCTAAGAAAGAGATTTTTCTCTTCCTCTGTCTTTTTATTCTATTCCAGCTCTCAATGCTTTGGATGACACCTGTCCCTCAGGGAGATGGTGATCATCTTCATGGACTCAAACAGTGATGTCTTCTGGAAACATCATCACAGACACAACCAGAAACAAATTTTTTTCTTTTTGGAATCCCGTAGCCTACTCAAATTAACATACAAAATTCCCATCACATTTGTCAACATCACTTTAAGAAATCATGGAGGTAACAACTGCAGGAAGCAGCTTCCATTCTTATGGCCAAGGAAATAAAAGGAGTAGATTGGATTGTAAAAATCTGACAATTTAAAATGGGAATCTGGTGAGACTTGGACCCAGACCTCTTTGGAGGGAACACTAACAGAGTGATCCTGATATCTTTATGGGGTGTGAAGAAATTGGTTCTATAAATATGAAAAAAGTACACACTGTATTCCGCTGGAAGGAGACCCCACTTCCCATGTGAAGCCACACTGCTGGGCTGACATTCCCCCAAGAGGTCAGCGGGTCTGCTGGAAGCTAGCAAGAAAACTCCCATTCGGGCTGCACCTTTCCTTCTACAGACTCACAGTTCTGTGATGCACCCCCTTTGGGGCTGAGCAAGCTGGCAAGAGGAAGTAATTTTTGCAGAGTCTCCGCTCATTGTCAGAAAGGCTAAAGAGCAAGTTTGGAGCCAAAAAATAGTAACTTAGCAATTGGCACACACATGAAACCCTAGTTTCTCTTTTAGCCAGTCTTTTATATTTGAACTACTACTTGAAATCTCTCATATTATCATCCAGTGGCCAGACAGGGGACCATCTCAAATTGCAATTATGCTGAAAGGCCCCTCTGAAATCTACCAGATTTTGGTAATACAAATTCTTATTGGTGGTTTAAAATGAATAAAATAAAAGGATAGTTATGTGTGTGTTTCTGTGTGAATACATGTTTGTAACTGTGCACACAGGTATACATAAACATCAATAAAGTCTCAATTATTCTTAAATTGTATTGCATAGAGTCACTTTTTTTATTTTTTTGTACTGGGAATTGAACTCACAACCTTGTGCTTGCCAGGTAGATTTTGTGCCATTGAGCTTCCCAGCCCAAATCTCAACTATTTCTAGAAAGACTATAATCTAAAATACACCTCTGTTTCTTTATTAGTGTCAAATTACAATTTCTTTCATTAAACATTGTGATAGTGCAAGATATTGGTATTTTTTGTTCTTTAAATTTTTCTTAGGAAAATAAAATGTTGAGCAACTCTATGTCAGTTTTCTGTCTCTTGTCTCTCTCTCTCTCTCTCTCTCTCTCTCTCTCTCTCTTATTTCAATGGCTGATGAAATGCAAAAGCTCTGAAGTGGTTGTTTATAAATATACCTAATCTGATTGACTGATTGATGATGGACTGAATGATTTACTGATTGACAAGTGATGAAGGCTGCTACAGTTGATCAGGCAGGACTATTCTGAGAAACATTTTTGAAGATATTTTAAAAGTTAGACAGATTGTCACTCAGGAAGAAAATCTATGCTACGATGCACTAAATGCCAGTAGTCTGGATTGTCAGATGGCTCTCAGTGTACATGAATTTAATTTTTTGTGTATATTTAGACAATAAATGCTCTATAGCATATGAAATACATGGATTTCAGTGTGTAAATACCTGCTAGTCTTGCATAAAAACACAAATTTCTCTCAGCTCTTTTATCATGGCCCCAATTTTTATTTTAAAATACTCTCTCTAGGTAGTTTATTTCAACATCTTGCACACTAGTTGAGTTGTAGCCCTTTCTGGAATAAGGCTTTCTTGATGCAGTGAAAGCATCGTCATAATTGGCAATCTAACTATCTCAGTGGGGTGGGGGAAACCAGAGCTGGACTAAAACAAACGTTTAAGCCATTACAATGTGCTGAGCGATGGCTCACAGGTACTTATTTATATCTTCCTCTATATATTTCTTCTATTTCTATTGCTGATAAATGTTAATCCACGAACCTCCTGAGGGTTTTATAAGTGTATATAGGATATCATTTCTGATGCTGAGAATCACCATGCATCATTTGCATTATATAAGGTTGGTAGATTTCCAAGAAAAGTTACCTGGTGAATAAATAATCAAGGAGATTCATTAGGAGTCACTCTGTGTGGGACTGTGCCAGAGACTTTCTCACTGTGGCCATGGGGGAGCAGACACACAGAGTCTTGTGTATTTATTCTGAATTTTTGACGTAAAATGCCCCCACTCACTTGTCCTAAGAAGAGTGAGTATATTCATGGCTTAATATTTGCAAGGAGCAAAGTACAATGTATCACATTTGTAAAACATAACCTCAAGAAATACAATTACATGTGAAATAAGCCATGCCAAAAATAGATCTGACTTTATACTAAGAAAAACCAATTTGCATTATTAACTACCTTCCATTCTGCTGATTTTTATTAACTCTTTTACTGCTTGACCGCAGAAAGCATCAAGATGTTTTGGTCACGGTGCCTTCAGTCAGGAAGACACTGAGGGCTTCTTCCATAGCTAAGTGCTTTTTAAAATCTCACAGAACTGCCACATTTGTAGAACTCTGCTTAGCAAACACAAGTGCTCCAAACTGCACATTTTGGAAGCCATAATTTTCCCAGCTAGATCGAGTGGATAGTATTAAGAGGCCTCCTGTTTTGTACCACGTTGTCATTTATTACAATGTTTTAACACACTACAGAATTTGCATTGTCAAGATCATTGGTGGGGTGATTTATTAGCTAGAATTGATTACGTTGCTAATAACCCAGATGGCTTGAATTTAGGAAAAGGGAAAATTTCTTGTCACTAAGCCCGAAGGAATAAATGCTAAGTTGCCAAGAGACAAAGGAGCCTTGATTTAGAAAAAGACTCATTTACCTGCCATGTGCAGACAATATTCAAGAGGCAGTTTTTGTTTTCCTTCAAATAACACATTAAACTCTGCTTTTTCGCCTGAAGGAGCAGCGGATATTTTATGTGTGTGAAATGTTTTTCTGCAGTGGAGCAACTTTTGTCAGCCCTCCCTCTGGGATAGTGTGGGCAATGCTTTCAGAGTTTGTCTTTGGTTTCTTCTGCAAGTACCAAAAACATGACCTTGCCTGCAAGGATTTTGCAGCTGAACATCTTGAGCATTGACGTTTCTGTTGACTTTGTGTGATTTCCTGTGGGCTAACACCTGGAAGCCATCACCTGCAGATGCCTGTCCACCACTCTCCTGCGCCCTGCACAACACCACAGGTGTTACTGGAGAGACACTGACCTCTCTGGTGACACGAACAAGACGGACACCAGATTGCCTCATGAAAAAGTGACACTGCCTGTCCAGATCTGATCATCATGATTATTCAAAAATTCAGATGAGGGTGTCGCAATAAGAGAAGCAGAAAAAGAAAATCCCTGATTAACAAATGATTCATTTTGCTTTTTCTTTCTAGGTGATATAAATTTAAATAGAAATTGTTTCTCAAGACCATGATAACAAGATAACAAGGCATCTTTCCTGTCTTTCTGTGTACATCCCATTATTTTACAGGCCAGTTCTGAAAACTAAAACTGTGGGCTTTCTCATGCTCCAGCAGTCAGGACAATTTCTGTGTTGGACATTTTCCTCTGGCTTGTAATTTTCATGTTACACTTAAAATATCTAAACACAAAGTGACAGTAACGATGCTCCAGAAGAGTGAGATGGACACCTCATCTTGAAGAAGTCTTGATACCTTATCAATTTTGAAGTTGGTGTTATGTGGTTTGCAATGAAACATTTTGTACAAAGCATTAGGTCACATATGGGCTATTCTCAAGTTTATTTATAGAAATGCAATGAATCCCTCATTTCTAAAAAATTGAGTGCTGATTAAATAAAAATGTATGTGTCATTTGATGAATGATACCTCATCAAGAACACTGGTCCCTATGGAGAGGTACAGAGCTTAGGGCATTTCTATAATTGACAACATCTCTCTTTAAAAGAATCAGACCTTACAAGTTCATTCTTGTACACAGTCATTCATCCACATGATGATATGGATTCTGTGCAAATTTGCAGTACTCTATTTCAAAGCTTCTCATTCTTCTGTACATAATAGGGATAATAAACATGCACCTCGCTTTGAAGTAGAATGGAGAATGATTCCATGAAGTCAAGGACCATTGTGAAGGAATGTAAAGTAAAAGGTGAAAAACTTGACTAACAACCATTTGGAGATGAAAATGTGTTTTAGTGGGATTCCATTAACTGATCAAAGGGGCATGTGTGTGCACACATATTTATGCAGGCTTTTAAACTAGAAGGTTAAATTTGTCTTTCCATGTGCTTTATCAAATGGGCTTGGCCAACATCTTATTGACACCAGCACTCCAGAGTCACATCAAAGCAGATCTGTTCAATGAATCTCTGTAATTCATTACCTGAATTCCCTATCTCACTGAAATTTTATTTGTTCACTGGTTGAGGTTTATTCCTTCCTAAGAGCAACATTATAGCCAAAGAAGAAACAGACTAGCCTGTTTAGATGTGGACAGTAATTTCCAGTGGCAATACCAGGCAGAAAAGGGTTTCTTCCTCAAGACCAGAGAAGCTTATCTGCAGACTCATCAGGCAGCTGGGCTCTGGTTTTAGAGCTTTTAAGTGCCTTCCTGAGACAGACATCTGGTTCCACCAACTTGATACTCAAACTAGCAAAGGGTTATGATCACTGAGTGGCCTTCCTGGCACATTAGACAGAATAAAAGTAGTAGTTAGGTAACTATTGGGCCCTACTGATACAGGGGAAAGAAACTCCCAACCTTCTAGATGTCCGGTATGAGTTTGTGTTCTCTAAAATCGAACAACAAATTTTACGAACAAGGGAGGTTAAGAGCAGAATATTTATTGAGAGAAAGACAGCTTCTGTCTGAGAGAGAGACAGAAGGGATCCTGAGTGCATTGCCAAGGACCCTGCATTCTCTAGGGACTTTTATAGAGCAAAACAACTGGGTGAGGTGGATCCAAGGTGAAGAATAATGGGAACTCACAAGGGGGGTATGAGATGGGACAGAATCATGGTCAACCAATAAGATTACAAGTATAACTGCTTAGGTAAAATTGATTAAATTGGGATCAAATGGAGAGGTGAGTCACAATGCAAGTGGGCATGAATACTCTTATGGTTGATACACGGAGTCAACTTGAGAAGTTTAGAAGTTTAACTGCGAGACTCAGCAGGGAGCCAGGGGTCTTACTTGGTAAACATCCTCCTCCTGTGCAAGAGGAGAGCAAAGAGATTTTGTGAGTGCTATATTTGCCCTTGGTGGGGGGTAGTTGATACACTATAAGGGAGGAGAAAAGGCTTATTTTGCCCCTTTTTGCTCTGGCTGCTGCCCTGAAGTGTTGTCCCAGTGCCATGCCACCCTGCCTTGGAACCAGCTGATTATGGACTGAAACCTCCACAAACAGTGAGCAAAATAAACATTTCCTTCCTTCATTTTTGGTTGGGTGCTTTGTTCCAGCAATGAGACAAAAGTAACCAAGACAAATACTTAGTTGGGTCTTTGCTGGTGAGGGGTTGGGTTAGTAGCTCCTTCCGGTTTCCTCAAGGTGATGGATACCTATTTAGAATATCAATCCCTGTGTTCTCTTGAGATCTGGCCCACAACCAGGAGGTGGTTGTCTCCTCCAAGATTGCAAGATATCTGGTCTTCTGCACTGGATCCTTAGAACACCTAGCCCTGTCTGACTGCCTATAATATTTCTAATTAACTCAGCTGCCTGTAACACCACCATATGCCAGGTACTGTATTATGCACTGTAGGTGCCTTGACAAACAAGATAGGCATAGTCTTTGCCCTCATGATACATTCTACATGGTAAGAAAACCATCCATTTGTTCTCATGTCTGATGATAGTTCAGCCCCACATGTCTAAATTGCCTCCTACTGAACGAGGTGTCAGGGCATCATGAAGGAAACAGAAGGGAGATCAATAAATCTGAAGCTATTTCTGATATTCCCTCCCATTTTTGCATCCATTTATACTCAATGGCACCACTGTCTTATTAATCATAAAAGAACTAAAATCACCGCTGTCTCATCCTTTCTACTATCCAGATGTTGGAGTCAGAAAAATAGTACAAGAAAGACTCTCAACCTCCGTCAAAGCAGACTGTGTGACACCTGACTGACTGGAGGACCCACTAGAGGAAGCCAAAGTGGGGCTGCCATGCACAGAAATACATTTGCTTTACCACGTAATATTTATCTTTGATCCTGGCTAGATTAATTTAGGATGTAAGTTTCTTTTCGTCTCCTCTTTGATCACTTGTAAAAGTGAATTTTGGCCAAGCTAACAAGCTCAGAAAATTCTATAGTACTTAAAGAGCAAAATATTCAGCATGTCAACATCTAATATTTTGATTCTAAAAAAGAAGATAAAAGAATTTCTAAACTGATCTCTCTTTCCATATCATAATTCATGGGTCCTTTGCAGGTTTTGTTTCATAAGCATAATGAATCAAACTTTTTTCAGCACTCTATTGCAGTGAAGTCCTCATTTAATACACATTATCTAGAGACCATGACTTTTCCAGGAGAATTTCAATAGGTGAAATAGAAAATGATCAGTAAACAATGAGATGCATTATAATGGAAACATCATTTAAAATGAAGGCTTCAACATCTGTTTCACTTTCTAATTACAAATGTAACACTCCCTCCTGACACTTAGTTCCACCATTCCTACCATAAATTACAATCATAAAAAAGTTTAAAAAGAAATTGATTTACACAGTTGTGTAAGCTTTATATTCAGAAACACATGCACTTTCAGTTATACTCCTTTCTCATACCAGATAAAATTGGGTGGTGTGGGTGAGGGAAAATACAGCGTTTTTCCTAACTATGTAATTCTTTCTTCCATAGAGCTTACTAAATTCTTGCGTAAACAAAAATTGTCCTGGGAATAGAAAAAAGCAACATCTATCTGAGAAGAAATCAACTTTGGAAAGTTCTCTCAGTCATTTATCAAAAAGTATTTATTAAAAACCTACTATGTGGCCAACTTGGTGCTGGTCTTAAGGAACAGAGGAGTAAACAAAACAGATACTCCTAGAGCTGACAGCTGAAATCTACAGAGAGACATTCAAAAAAAGATTGCACACATAAATATGTAACTGTGGTGTTTCCATGAAGGAAAGCTTCAGGGTTCTATGACAATGAAACTTACAGCAAAAATTCCAGGAAAACTACACAGCTCCAAGAAGACAACAAAAAGATCACTTCAAGGATTCTGCAGCTGACTTTCAGAAACACAGATTCATAGTCCCAGGATATTTCAACTTCTGGAACATCAGTAGTTCAAAACAAGAAGCAACCAGAGTTATTTAAATAGAATATTGAAGATGTAATATATGGATTTAAATACAAAAATTTCAAACTTATATAATGGTAATTTTTATATAAAGAAGAACCAGGCCTAACACTGATTACTATGGATGAGTCTAGTATGTAGAAACAAAGCTATAAATTTGATATGAGAAGATGATTCAGACTGCAGCTAGGGAAAATACACCCTTAATTTAATGAAGGGTTACACTGATTTCTTAGAGAAAATTTGTTGTTGTTGTTGTTGTTATTGTGGCACCGGGAATTGGACTCACAACCTCGCACCTGCCAGGACAGGCACTTAAGCCACTGAGCCAAACCCCCAGCCCTGGTTTTTTGAGGCAGGGTCGCACTATGTAGCTCAGACCAGCCTTGCACTCGCGTTGTAGCCCAAGCCGGTCTCGAACTCACAACGCTCCTCCTACCTCAGCCTCCCGAGTGCTGGGATTAAAGGCGTGCGCCACCACACCTGGCAAAAATACTGAAATAGCATGGTAGAAATATGCACACATTGTAACTTCTATGCACATTTATAAATACATGCGTACTGCAAACACTATACATCAGACTGAAGATATTGTACAACTTAGCCTATGACGTATTGTATTAGTATAAGACGAGCTACACAGTTGCAACGAGTAATTCTTGAGTCTTAATGGTTTAAAGGGCCCATACGCGTGTTCACTTTAGTTCAGGGAGATTCCATTTCTTGTTGTCCTCACTGACAAGCACATAAGGGTTGAAGGTGTAGCTCAGGGGTCTATCACCTGATTTTCATGTACAAAGCACTGAGTTCAATTCCCAGCATCAAAAGAACTCAGTGATGGCTCTTCCGTAAATTGAGACATTTGTGATTGCCATAGTAGTGAAAGAGCTGAGGGATTTTCCTCTGGCTCTCAGATTTCTCCATCTAAATATTCACTCCATTTTATTTGTTAAAGATGATTTATGTTTGCCAAATTTAATTGACTAACACATATGATGTGGTTATTAACCCATCACTGATCAGAAGTATAGAGGAACTAGATATTTTCATTTCATAAAGCACATATACCGTATTTAATGTACATAATTCCACATGTTGCATGAGTAGATTTCATTCTATCATCTATTTCAATAATGTTTTGTTAAGTAGAGATATCTGCACTATGTTCAACTGACATTTACATTTCAGACCTTGAAGCTTATATCAGGCAAATTCCATAAGCAGATTTTGCTTTCTTCTCTCTTACAAATGGTACTCAAAAAGGTAAGTATAGCTTAGTTCTACATGGGGACATCAGTCATTATGACCAGGAAATATGAATGAGAACATGTAAGACATTTAAGTAAAGTAGAATGACTCCTAAAACCTCAATTCATACCAGCAACTGGGACATGAAATTGTATTTACAGGATGGAGCTGATGACTGACAGCCTGCAGTTATTGAAATTTAAAACAGTAGAACTAGTCAAAGGGTAAACCCAGCTGATTAAGTTTAATTAATCCAGACTCCATTTGTTCACTAAAATAAAAGTTTTCCCCTAAAAATAGTATGTTATGCAGGTATTAGTCAGCTGGTATAAACAAATACCTTATAAGGGATGAAACCTGTTAACCTTCATTTACAAGGAAATAAAAATGTATTTCATAAATGTTTTTCTTTACCCGCAGCTGTGTCAAATTCAGGGCCTGCATCGCATTTTAGGCACTGGCCCAAGAGGTGGCCACAGAAACATCATGACTCCTGTGCCCTGTGCCCCTTGCCGGGTGCAGGGATAAATTCGGTCACAGACAGTGAGAAAAGAAAAAAAAAAAGTTTTATTTCATGTATACAAGAGCATTGCAGCTTCTAAATCTGTATTTTAAAATGATGAACATATCCTGCTAGAGACCTTCTGTTGCCTGCTAAAGTGCACACACACAATTTCTGCCTTAGGAAATCTCCTATTTCAATAAGAGAGCATAAATATTGAAACAATAACTAAGCAAACACGAGCACTTAAAAGACAGACTGACATTCATATTTTTCATATTATAGTGTCTTTTTCTGTGATTGCAACACATGAACCTTGAATATATTTTTATACTTCTCTATTTCTTCTCCCTTCTCTTTTTTCAAATTTAAATTTAAAACAATTGGTAACTCAAAACATGGGTAAGAATTAACAATGTAAAGAGTTCAAACTATATCACCGAACTACAGTTGGTTGTGATTATATTTTGATTATATTTTCTTAGCCAGCTAAAATATATCCCTCTATCTAATTATATAATTCACCAAGTGCTGGGGATTTAGCTCAGTGGAATAAACGCCTGTCTGGCAAGTGCAAGGTCATGAGTTTGATTCCTAGTACCAAAAAAAAAAAAAAAAAAAAAAAAAAAAAAAAAAAAAAAAAAAAAAAAAAAAAAAAAAAAAAAAAAAAAAAAAAAAAAAAAAAAAAAAAAACGTCCAAATGTATAATTCACTCAATCCCTTAAATGAACATTAATTGCTTTTACTGTCATAAAACATACCAGAAATTTAGCATTGTAAAGGTTAACTTCAGAGGCATTTAGTCCATTTGTGTTATAAAATCATCATCCCCATCTAGTTCTAAAAATTGTTCATCATTCAAAAAGGAAACCCTGAATCTATTAAATAACCACTTCTGTCCCTCGAATCCCTACTTTCTGGCAGCCGCTGATCTACTTTTCATCTCTATCAACTAACCTACTCCAGATATTTCACAAAAATAGAATCAGAAAATGTGTCTTCTTGTATCTATCTTCATTCAGTTAGGACAGTGTTTTCACAGTTCACCCATAATAGAGCTTCATTCAGTTTCATTCTTTTTATGACTGAATAACATTCCATTGTATGAATATACTACATTTTTAAATTCATTCTTCTTTGTTGGACATTTGGGTTGTTTCCACTTTTTGACTATTGCGAATTGTGTTGCTACAAATATTTATGTAAAACTCATTTGAATACATGCATTTAATTACTTTGGGTTTATACCTAAGAATGGAAATCATGAATGTGAGATAATTCTATCTTTAACTTTGTAACAGTCAAACTGTTTTCAACAGCAAATATAAATTTTTCATTCTTGCAATATATGAGACTTCCATCCACATCAATATCATCGCTGGTTATTTTCTGTGCTTTTCTTTGGTCTAATCACCCCAGCAAATGTGAGGTGGCATCTCGTGTGGTTTTCATTTGCATTTTTCTGAGGATTACTGATGTTGCGCATCTTTTATGTGTTAGTTGGTCATTTCCATATCTCTTTTGGGAAAATCTCTACTTAAGACCTTTTCCCATTTTTCACTTGCCATGTTTGTTGTTTGTTTCTTTGTTGCTGAACTGTTAAAATTCTTTTTGTAATTAAAATGCTAGACACTTTTCAGACATTTGGTTGGTGAACATTTCTTCAGTTCTCTTGATTATTTTTTTTTTCTTGAATGTCCATTTTGAGAATATCCATTCATGTGCAAAAGTTTCAATTCTGATGAAATTCAATTAATTTTTCCTTTGCTGCTTCTGGTTTTCATGTCACATATAAGAAATAAATATCTAATGTGAAGTCTTAAAGAGTTTCTTGAATTTTTCCTAAGAGTTTTACAGTTGTAGCTTACGTATTTATTCCACAGATCCTTTTTGAGTTAATTTTTCCATAAAGTGTGAAATAAGGGTCCAGCTTCATCTTTCTGTAATTTTGTATGTTCAGTTATTCCCAGCATTGTTTGCAACCAAGAGAGTATTTGTTCCCTAATAAATGATTTTCAAACTCATGTCAACATCAATAGTCAATAAATAGTTGTGCTACACTTTTGATTCTTAATTCTGTATCATTGGTTTATATGGGTATTCTTATGCCATTATCTAAAACTTTTTACTACTAAAGTACTACTGTAAGTTTTGAAACAGGAATATGTGATTTCTCCAACTTTTTTCCAAGATTGTTCAGTTTGTTTAGGGGCCTTTGAAAATCCATATGAATTTTGCAATCAGATTTTCCATCTCTGCAGAAAAGATTACTAGCATTTAGTTAGTAATTACACAGAATCTGTAGATTTCTGGAGGGTTATTGCATCTTAAGTCTTCAGATCATGAACATGGGACATCTTTTGTATACACTTTAATTTTCAGTTTACAACAAAGATAATGATTTTCTAAGTATTTCAAGGATTTGATGTTAGTCTTTAAATAGGACAATGCTAGATATTTTGAATTTTTGTTTTTATTTTTTAGTTTTAATTTTTATTTTTATTTTGGTACCAGGGGTCGAATTCACAGCCTCGCACCTTCCAGGCAGGTCCTTATGTCACTGAGCTAAATCCCTGGCACTGATTTTTTGAGACAAGGTCTTATTATGCAGTTCAGACTGGCCTTGAACTCACTGTGTAGCCCAGGTTGGTCTGGAACTCACAAAGATCCTCCTACCTCAGCCTCCTGTGTACTTGGATTAAAGGCATGTGCCACCATGCCTGGCTTATTTTGTTTTTAAAAATTACTGTGCAATAAGAATAACTCAACATTGTAGAGAATAGTAGAACTTGTACCAATGCCACATAAATTAATTAAAATGATCACCCCTTTTAGAGAATTAAAATAAAAATAATTTTTACATTCAATATAAGGCATAAAGACAAATATATTTTGAGAAACTTCCAAAGACACAAGTCTAAAAATATCTCGATCATACTTGATTTCTGTTGGAGTTTATGCTACTAAAGTGTTGTCATTTCAAAAGTAGACAAACAATACTTCTCTCTCTATGTACCAAATACAAGATCTGGAGGAAGCAAACACATGAAGTACAAATGTTGGTTTAATGTATACTAGAACCTGGATTAGAGGCACTAGATTTATGGTGTATTTCCAAGGAACAGCCTTAGTGAATTTCTTAATAATTTCTCTAAGTAGAATGTGTCTTGCAGAGCTTCAGAAAAGCAGGTGAGATAAAACTTTGCCAGTCTGGCAGATAGAGAGATGCAAGAAGGTGGGGAAAGAGAAGGGGGAAAATAAGGGCAGAGGGAAAGGGAAAGACAGAGAGACGGAGACCTGAGCAGCACACAACAGTCAGTCCTAGCTTCACCATTCACTGATGAATTCAACTCTTCTGCCAGAACTGAGGATTTGTTAAGAGATGGAAACCATTAATCTCATACCGTTTTCTCCTAATAGTACAGTGTACACACACTCTGTCTTTTCTTCTGTTCACCTAGTACAATGAATCTTCATTACATATTACTGTTGAAGAATAAATTCAAAAAATATGGACTGACCTATTCCAAGACAGTACCTCATTAGGAAAGTTGTACCATGGGGCTTCAAGTGTAAGACGTTTGAAACCAGACATATCTGACTCTACTAAATACCGATTGCAGGCAATATCTACATATTTTATTTTCATGTCCATAAAAATGGAGATAAATGTACATTTCTCATATAGTTCATTTGAAAACTAAATGACACAATGCCGTAAAGTACCCAGCATGGCATGTGACCCATAATATAAAAGGATTAACAATATTAGTTAATGTCTTTCAGAAAACCACCTATTTTATTTTATCAAATGGGAAATAACTGAAATCATGATGCAAAACCATCAGAATAAGAAAATATTTCTCTGAATCTGAAATAACCCCTCAGGACTATGAAATGATGACATTTTCTTCGGTTTCTTCCTTATTGACAATGGAATCTGGCTTATCACTTTCATCGGTTAATAGCAACACTTTCTATAATAGAAATCACTGTTAACTCGCTTCTCTACCTTTCCAAGACTTTGAAAAAAAAGGAAACACACACACATATTTTTATTTAGCCTTACCACACTGGGCTTGTTTTTGTACTCCTTAATAATGTCTGTGGCTCACCTTCGAATACTTCATATTTTCAATCTTAATTGTGAAGGCCCTAAATGGAGACCACTCACTGGCCTGCCTGCCTGACACTGGCATATCCTGAGAATTTCCAGGGTGGAAAATTGAAGAGAGGGAAGAGCTTCAGCCTTAGAGCCAGACTATACTACCTTCAAAGCACAGCTGTTTGTTGCTGATGCAGCTTTTAGATACTGCTGATGTGACACTGAGATCCCATTCAGTGTCATGTAAATATCTAGTCGTTTCTCTTTCCACTATTGGCTACTTTTTTTCCTGCCTGGAGTGTCTTTCTCCTAGTAAGGTAATGTGTAGAAAAGCAAGGAATAAAATAATAATTTGCTTTATGCCATGGTAATGCAAAATAAAGCTATTGTGGCTCAAATTAAATAGCTAATTATATCTATTTTCCATTCCACGCTGTCTCTTTTTATAGCCCATCTTTTCCACATGTGTTCAGAGAATTTTAGAGCTGGAAAAGACACTAACAATCATCAAAATCAGTGTTTTCGTAGTAATGTGCATTAAGAGGTTGTGTGGTCTTAGAAACTCCCATTGTTCATTGGTTTATGAAAGCCTAAAAAGTCCAGTAGTAAATAAAACTGCTCAACTCTCCTGAACACATCTTCCCCAGAGCCGTTGTCATGATGGGACTCTCCGAGGGGATCTGCACCTACGTCCATAGGATTTGTGCTTCTGTGGATCATGCTTTGAAAATATTAATATTATTCATATTTTATTACTCGACACCAAAATACTGAATACCAAAGTGGTTACTTACCTTCTCTTCAGCCTCTTTGTTTTCACTCTATTTTCTTTCTTTACTTTTCACATTCTTTCTCATGCCTGTGGGAGGGAAAAATAACAACTTGATAGATGGCTTTTATGCCCCCTTTATTCCACAGATATTTCTTATTGCATTTATAACTAAAATGATTGAACATGCCTTCATCTCTGTTCAACAAAGACAAATAGTAAAAGTGCAGGTTGCTGTTTAGAAATCATTTGCACCTATTCCCTAAATGTCTCCTTTCCATATACTTTCAAGTGACTTACTCATACAAATGTGCCAAGAAAAAATGTCCCTTCCACAACTGTAAGCTAGAGATGAGGATCTATCTTTGAACACGGGTTTACATAAGAAGGCTTACTAGCTTCCAGCCCTACTAGTGTATGAAGAAATGACAAAATATGAAGTCACCATGAAGGCATAAAATAACTGAAGTTAATCAGTATTAATTTATGAGTACACATTTCAGGAACATTTTTTTTTCCACCTGATAATTTCTATTCCTAGCAAAAGTCTCGTGTAAGAGAATTATAAAAGTTTTTCACATTAACCTTGAAACTGAAGCCCATAGG
Organism: Dasyprocta punctata; assembly: GCA_004363535.1. NCBI lineage: Eukaryota > Metazoa > Chordata > Mammalia > Rodentia > Dasyproctidae > Dasyprocta > Dasyprocta punctata. The sequence goes on along the minus strand of RJWM01003620.1, from coordinate 11,489 downwards.
ATTCATCCCTTAAAAAAAAAGAGATTATTTGTCATTACTGTGTGACCCAAGCATCTTTAGTGTCTTCATTGCCTCTTTAAAAACAACTAACTTGAAAATCTCTTTAAGACCCTCACATAACAAATGAGAGCAATGTGTTATCAAAAACCTGAAAGAAAAAGAGCTTGAGAATTGATTTTCTCTGTTGCTGTGACCAATCTGCTTTTCATTAGTTCCACTGACATCAGAACTAAATATATAAAAACAAGAGTTGTTTGTGAGTATGTATGTGTTGTTTTGATTTAGCATAAGATCATCCCCAAAGAGCTTCCAGTGAAAGGGGAAAGAGGAAAATAATCCTCACCATTCTCCTTTGGGTCCCAGATCTAAATTATTCCATTTGCTTAAGTCAGCATATCCCTTGTCAGTCTGAAGCATGAACCTCAGTTCTTGGAAATACTACCTGCCTGTTAAATCACCCACACTGGATGGGCCCTTAAAACCCTTAAAGAGCCGGGAACGCTTTCAAATTTACTACTGCAAACTGATGCATCTTTCTTTGCAAGGCCTGCCATTCTCTTGAGCCTTTTCCCCACCCGAGTCTTCTGATGTTTGTCCCTGCAGAGGGCAACCAAGAGCCATGGAACCTTCCAGATCCATGTTTGCACACTGAAGAAGCAGGGAGGGGGGGATTCCTGGCTTTGGTCTTTGTGGGACCCCTACAACTAACCCAAATCATGTGAATGGCATTAAGCTGACCTATCTTTTCTTTTTTAATTTAACAGTATATGTAACTTCTTGGGAAAGACCAATTAGGCTAACTCATCATTCCTTCCTATGCTTGATTGTTCTGATGTATGGTCAAGTACGCAAACTACCCATAGATAAGCTGTAAGAAGCCAGATTTCTACACAGTCCTACAGGTGTTCTCAGTTTGCCTGCCATCCAGAGATCCTTCTCTTTGTGGGTAGTATAGTCTCATCTGACAATTGACACCTCAAAGTTTGGCCCAACCCATCAGGCTTCCTACAGACTGTTTCACAACAGGTTTGCTTCATTAATTCTCCTTCTTTTGGGAGGTCTGATAGTCAGAAGCCAGAATGATAGTAGCTTGGAAGCAAAGACCTTTATAGTTATATCGCAGCATATTTTAATTTTCAAGCTAAAATTGACTAGTGTGCTCACGGCATTACCATTTATAGCACAGCAGATTTGCTTTGAAGCTCACAGTGCCCTGCTCCTCTTCATCACTCTGAACCAGCACTGCACCATTACACATGCAGGGGAGGGAGCCCTGAGGGAGAGCCTTCGCGCTGCCATTTCTCAGACTGCAAATGAAAGATTACATTCACCACTTACAAGACCAAAGAAAGTAAGTTAACTCATCATCAGAAAAAAACATAGTGTTAAAAACAAAATTTCTTAAAGATTTGTGGAGTTCCCTTCACAAAGAGATCTGTTTTCTGTCTTCTACTTCCCTTTGATAATCATTTTACAAAGACCTGTGTTCCTGGATAACTTTTAAACTACCGTTAGCACCCTCTAACTCACTCAAAATTTCAGATCCAGAAGGTATCTCTGAGTTTTTGATCTGGAAGAAATCACAGAGAACATATGTAACCTCACACATTAAATACAGGGTTCTCAAAGCATCATGACCATCCTGAAACCTTCCTAGAAGCACAAACCACCAGGTCTAGTGATGAAGAAACTCTGGTGCTGAGTTCAGTGAGTCCTCCGGGTGAGTCTAACACAAGCTAAGCTCTGAGAACATTTGCCTTAGACATTCTTGAGGCTTTTGAACTTTTGAAATTATTTTACAAAAGTTTCACTTATTTGCCTAGCCACTTCATGAAGTAGGCAGACCAGTTTTCTAACTCTGAAGAGGAAACTAATTTAGGAAGAGAATTCAATCAAGAGCGCCCTGATGTTACACGGCAGGCTACCTCACAGGGTGCTTCATCCAGCACCTAGTTCTGTGCACCTCACCTCTGGGTAGCAAAGTTGCAGAGAATGGGGAACACCAGGCCCTAGTGACTGTCTCATCGGACTGCCCAGGTACAGTGCCGAACAGCTGATTAGCAGAACAGCAAATGAGAAAAGGCGGCAGGAGAGGAAGACAGGGAGGAAGATAAAGAAGAGGGTGAGGAAAGAGAGAAGACAAGGAGGAGAAAGAGAGGAAGGAGGGAGTGAAGAGGAGGAAAACGAGCAGGAAAAAGAAAGGAGGCATGGAAGCAGGGAGAAAAGAAAGAAAGAAGAGAGGGAGAGAGGGAAGTTTGTAAACTGGTTTAAGGATATGAAAAAAAAGCAAACCAATGAAGAGAACTCAAAGCACCAACATGAGCGTGAGACAAGACTCAACACTCCAAACGAGTCTGGAAAAAAGAAAAGGGGAGCTACTTAGAGGAATGAGGAAGTAGCTTGGATATTTTTCTTAGCGTTTGTGATGGGAGAAAAACTCATTCAAATTCAGAACTATGCCTAACACAAATACGAAAGCACAAAATATTGTTTTTGGTTCAACACACTTTCAAGTTAGGTTTTTCTTCTGACTTATCTTTATATCTCTATTGCTGAAGTTAGTGTTTCTAAGAGTAAGAGTAGACAGAACACTTCAGAAGCATTGCACATTAAATTTATCAAATCTGCAGGTGGGGGTGCAGAGTCCTCACCTTTATACTGTATCTCAGGGAAACTTTCTTAGTTTAAGGACAGTAACTAGCCTAAGAACTCATATTTGCATCTGCTGGTCCTTTGTTTATTTTAACTAAATAGGAATTTGTAACTAAAAAAAGAAAGAGAAAATAAACTTGTCTCCCCATTGTCAAAAGAAAGCCATGGAAAAGAGCTCTGGGTTGAGCCCAAAGTAGAAAAACAAGGTAGAACTCAGGATATAATGGAGAAGTTTAGCTTATATGTTAAGGAATCCTAACCTGAATTGAGTAGCAAAGAAACTGTGCATCTATAATTAAACTGTGTTATGTATAATGCCTACTTAGATGTGTTACTTTATGACTGTAAAAATAAATACTACTAGTTTTTAAATGCTAATATTGTACAAATATAGTGTGTTATATTGAAAATATTACTACCTAGGCATTATTCCTCAGGGGATATGGAGGAAAATATACTGCCCCAAAGGTGTCTCTGAAAAGTCATCTTTCCTGCCCAGTCCTCTACTTCTCCTAACAGGATGAAAGCTACACACACAGTGAACTTAGGTGGACAGGTTTCTATTTGGCACAAGTTCTGAATAGTTTCAGCAGGCCACTCTTCATCACATTAAAAATTAGGTAGTAAAGAGTCATGCAAAAAGCAAAGGTGAGAAAAACAAAGGAATCGGCACAATCATTCTCTTATTTTTTGGTTATGTCCCCCAAAGGCCCATATGGCAAAAACTTGGTCCCCAACCTGTGTCACTGCTGGGAGGTACTAGGACCTTTAGAAATTGTGGCCTAGTGAAACAAAGTTGGGTCATGGAAGGGGATATTTGGACTCTGATTTCTTCCTCTCTCTTTGCTTCTCAGCTACCATGACATGAATAGTCTCTCTCCACTCTGTGTTCCAATCACTGTGATATACTGTGCTGCCCAAGGGCCAGTATCAACAGGGTCAAGCCACCATGGACTGAAACTATAAGATGAAATGAGCCTTTTCTCCTTTTAGGCTGATTTTTTTTCAGACGTTGTGTCACAGCAATGGAGGGCTAACAAAACTTTTCAAGTCAGTTCCACCTGTTCCAAATAATATTCACTTTTTCTTTTACTTTAGTCCTTAAATCAAGTGTGTCCAATGCATGGTCCATGGGATGCATGCTGACCTGGACAGCTAGTAATATTGCCCCACAATATCATATATTCTTAATATTATGTGACTTTTACAAACAGTTTTCAGACTCTGTTGCACAGAGGTCAAGAGTAGACTGCATAGGCAATGATAGACTGAGGTGCAGTGGAGAACACGGTATGGTATTAAATCTGCCTCTGGGGACCATCACACACAGTCGGGCAAAGTGAAACCCATGTGATCAGACATTATATGTCCTTGTGTAAAAAGGCCCCAAAAGCACTGAAATTACTGATAGTAGTACGGAACTAGTATCATTAATACTATGTACTACCTATATCTGTGCTTGCGAAAATGGTTTTATCGTTATTGAGTTGATAGGTGTTGTAGCCAGGGGTTGCAAAGAGAACAATTACATACAGGACACAAAATTTATGATATTATTTATAATGGTCACCCATACAAGAAAAGTACAGAAAATCTGTGCACAACACTAAAGACCTAGAAAATTCAGTTGAGGGCCTGGAACCCATGGCAATAACCTGCATCAGTTCAACTGAAAAGCTAAAGTCCACAATAATGACTTATGCAAGTCTATCCCATGGATCTGCACTGGGAAGACCCAAAGTTCAGCAGTGGAAGCTAGAAAGTCTATGCCAGTGTGATGAAGGATCTGTGCCAGTAGGTCAAGTGTTCTGTACTGGAGCCAAGAAGTAATGCTTAAAATAACGACAAGGAGTTCCCTGAAAAGCACCACAACCATCCTCAGTGACAATGAGGTCCCGAGCTTCTCTGATGATGAGAACAGCTGAGTACATATCAGGGAGCCAGCATGACAAACTTCTCCTGGAGATTAAACAGCACACATCTTCCCCTCCAGAGCCAGGAAGCAATGCTCAGAGTAAGGACCAGAGCTCCCCCAAAGTGAACCACAGCCACTCTCAGCAGCAAGGTCCCCAACTCTTCCGATGATAACAGCTGAGTGCATACCAGGGGAGCATAACAAGCTCTTTGTGGAAAGCCAATGGCTCCAATCAACAACACTTAGGAGAAAACTACTGTTCCTCTCCAGGTCTCTTTTTTATGCTGGGAACAGTCCTCAAGTGAACCATTCTCGCTCGGCACCACACTAATCCAGTTTAACTCTTGTTTGTTGATCGCCAGTTACCAATCCAATACTATAGGTTTTCAACTTGGCCTTTTGCCTTATTCTACAAAACAAATAAGATGAAATACTAAGAAAGGAACTTTTGCTGCTTATGTACATTAGCTATTTGTTTCCTGTGTGGCCCAAGACAATTCTTCTTCACCAGGTGAGGCCCAGGCGAGCCAAAATGTTGCCGCACCCTCATGACTTGAAACGATGGGAACACGGGAACATACCTGCCAATAAGTGATGTTTTAATTGGTTTGGGATGTGGTCTGAGTTTCAGAGCATTCAAAAGATTCCCAGGTGTTTTAAATGTTCAGATAACTTTGAGAACCACTGCCTTAAAATCAAATCTTAAAATAAAAATAAAATAGAAAAGCAGGAAATAAATAGAAATAAAATGAATGTGACTGTTTCTAGTACTTCCATACAAAGTTTCCTTCTTAAAACTCTTCAGTGATTCTTCTTTCCTGACTCTGTCCCATAACTCTCACAGGATAAGCCCCAAGTCATCAACAGGGAATGTAGGCCTTCCACTATCTGACCACAGACTGTCCTTTCAACTTAGGTTCTGTCTTTTCTCATTTAAAATTTATAAGTTTATTAGAGGAGAGTCTTTTTACAAGGTATAAATTAAAAATCTTATGCTGTGCCCTTTAAAATAAAAAATAAATAAACCTCTTCACCTTCCTTCAGTGAGTCCTTATTGCATGGAATGCTTTTCCTCATTCCTTTGACCTGCGAATGCCATGAGTCCTAGTTACACACCAAATTCTCACACTGTTCTAGCTGGGGCTCTGTGCCACACAAGTGAATCTTTCCCATCTTCCCATAATATTCGGTGAGTAGCTCTGTCACCACCAGAAAGTGAACAAGATGCAGTTGGCCCTCTTTATCTGGATCCCAGGAAGTTTAAGGGACCACAAAGCATATTCTAAAAGAGCTCATCTATACTGAACATGTGCAGGCTCTTTATTTTTTTCATTATTCCTGACAGTGCAATAACTATTTACATAGCATTTACATTGAATTATGTATTATCAGTAATCTAGAGTTGGTTTGAAGTATGAGATAAAACTGTGGCATTTTTAATTACAGACAAGTATCTGTGAATTTTTTATTTGTCTATAGTTTCATCTGTGAATTCTTGTTTCCAAAGAGGTCTTGAATGCATTCCCTGAAGAAACTCAAAGTTAACTACTATATCTTATTCAACTCTAGAATTCCATACTGAGCAGAGTAACTGGTTCATAGAAAGTTCTCAAACAATGTCTGCTGAGTAAGTGAGTTAACAAGGATGAGACAATATTTCCACACGGGACTTTAGAACCATTCTAATGTGGACTACAGTTCAAACTGGAACTTCTTCGTGGAGGTTGGGAGAAGGAAACCTATTATGCATTTTTCAATTACCAGGATATTTGCTTTCTTTTTTTTTTTTTTTTTTTTTTTTTTCGGCACTGGGGATCAAACTCACAGCCGCACACCTGCCAGACAGGCACTTAAGCCACTGAGCCAAACTCCCAGCCCTAGTTTTTTTGAGGCAGGGTCACACTATGTAGCCCAGGCCAGCCTTGCGCTCTTGTTGTAGCCCAAGTGGACCTCGAACTCACAATGCTCCTCCTACCTCAGCCTCCCAAGTGCTGGGATTACAGGCATGAGCCACCATGACCGGCTTCGCTTTCATTTTCAAAGACTGATTTTAGAATATTCCAGAAACATGACCACTTGGTTCCAAACCCCAAGGCATGTTAGAACTAGAGAAAGATGGGACCTGATAAGTATCCTTCCAACTGTGTCTCTGGGTTGGATATTTTGTCTTCTGTTTTCACCTTCTACTTTCTGCACCCTGCAGTCACACCTGTGAGATACTGCAGGGTGAGATGAGAGACTTGTCTTCAGGACAATGTGTTACCTCACATTTTATGGGATAAACTTCAATGCTACACTGGTTCCAGTCACACTTTTTATCTCTTGGCATTGGATCCACATCTTCACAAAGACTTTAAGTCCATAAGGATCCAGGAAACTTCCTCCAAATGAAGGTCATGGCTTTCGGTCATGTCCTCTTCTGATTTGTTGCTTTTTATGGAAATCCATGTCCTCATCACACCCAGGCATATCCTGCCCAGTTCACACATTAACCTCAGAATAGTTGCTCATGTGTATCTAAACTAACAGCCTAAAATATCATCCCCACAAACCGAACAGCAACTCTAACCTAATACCTGGTCACTGTCTCACCCACACTTTTCCTGATCTGCAGCTTTTATCTTTTGTTGACTTTTTTTCTAGCTCTGTACACTGTCTTCATGGATATCAAATTCAAGTTTGTCAAATAAAATTGAGTACAAGTAAAATGTATTGTTCCTAACATTGTTACTCCGAAGAGGAACCTGAATCTTTTAAATCCTACAAAAGAAATTTATTGGTGACTCTTTAACTTAACAAAGTGACTTTAAAGTCACAATAAACAGACTTAGTGAAAGGCATCAGAAATTGTTACCTCCCTGGAATCTGGCACCCAGCCCCTCTGTCTATGCAAGCACTCAAGTGCTAATGCCACACACTAAAATAGCACACTTACATTAAATCTATAGGAGTCCTCACAACTGACTCAATCACGTTAATCTATTAATACATGAGACAATTAGTATATTTTAAATTGTGTGAACACCTTCAACCACTGAATGTTATACCACATGTGAAAGCACAGACAAGGCAAATGCAGAAATTTAAATCTTTGGTATGTGCATGCTGAAGTTCTGCCATATCGTTAGACATTATCCAAGAGGACTCAGAAGTTAATGCATTTGCTCCTGGTGACATGTATGGATAATGTATTCATCCTTAATGAAGACATAAAAAATGATCTGGACATGGTACATTTCAGAAGCTGCGTGGTTTTTTTACAATAGTTCAAGGAAAATATTTTTAGTTTTTGTTTGTTTTGTTTGTTTATTTGTTTTTTGGTACTGGGAATCAAACTCATGACCTCATGCTTGCCAGACAGGTGCTGTGTCATTGAACTATATCCCCGGCCCAATATTTTTAGTTGTAGAGTAAAAGGAATTAATATCAAAATGAACATAAGCAAGCCTACTGTGACAACACTGAAATTTCAAAGTTTCTAGTAGGAAAAATAAGGTAAATTAAAAATTTTTGAGAGTTTGTGTACCTTACCTAGTGTGAAAGCTGCAAGAATGAACTCCATATTTTGAATTTGCCTTGTTGGTTTCTCTCACCTTCATTCTTCAGAACTATGCTGAAAAGTCTGTGGTTAATGCGCAGGATATATTTTACTTTTTCAATAGATACTGATTTTTCCAGTATTTTTTAATTTCCTTTTTGCTGGGGTTTTGTTTTGCTATGTTTCAGGCTGCAAGGGTAAGAAATGAAGAGAGAATGGAAGTGTGGAAGGCTCCTTTCACCCTAATAAAGTCAGTGAGACCATCAATTAACTGAGATGTTCCCTCATAAGGCACCTTGTAAACTTGTCTCCGAGATTAAGAAAGTGACTGCTTTTTCTCTCAAGTTATTTTACATCCAACATGTTTGGTCTTCATCAGGCTAATCATGTCAATGAGACTAACTATAAATATGAGAGCACTTTTGCAAAAAGGAAAATTCTAGATAAGGAGAAAATTGCTGAAACCAAAAACAGGAGTATAAATATTTGATTCCTTGTGAGTTAGAACAAGACTATTTATTAATTTAAAGCTAGAAGCTGAGAGGAGCCCTTTGAAAATAAGTAATGAAGCCAATAGGTCATTGATTACTCTCTCACAATGCAATTTGAGATGGGAAAGATTTTGTTTCTCATTTACCCAGAAGGACGGATACATTTTCTCCCCTTCAAAATGAAACTAACTTCAGATTTTTCAATTATAAAGATAAAAGTATAGATATATAAAGATAGTGAAAATTTATGGCAAAAGTATATAGAAGACTATCTCAATGATGTTAAATGGTTAATAGGTTAAAATATTATAAACAGGCTTTGTAATAAATATCATACTCCATGAATAAGAAAGCACATTGATTTCCATCTTATTTGGGACTAAAGGAGAATCAATATGTAGGAGTGTCAGGAAGATGAGAGGAACTGAAGAAACTGAACAAACTAAGTGTTTAAACCAAGATCCCAGATCTTTTATTTTGAAAAATAAAATGATGAAATATGAAAATATGCTCAGAATAATTATTCTGCAGAAAAAGATAAATTAAGAAGTGTGATACTAAAACCAAAAAATGGGATGCAATTGAGAATGCAAAGTTTTGACAGAAATGGAAACAACAAAAATTCTCTTGAATGCTAGTGGTAGTGTCAATTGGTTCAATGGCTTCAGAAAATATTTGATATCACTTCATAAATGTATATACTCTATAACCTGCCATGGCACTGTGTGCATATCTTTATTCCAGAAAGAGTTCATTGTCTTCCAAAGAATATATACAATAGTGTTTGCATACAGCATAATTTAAACAACACAACAATGAAAACAAACTACTGATACATAATCATATGTAAGAACTTCATGAACGTAACGATGAGAGAAAAAAATCAGATACAAAAATGTAGATTCCAGCCATTTTATTTATGTGTAGTTCAAAAAAATAAAAAAAGGAAACAAACTAGTGGCTTCCCTTGGGTGCACGCTGAGTGGAAGGCAGCCTAGGTGCTTCCTGAAGTGCTACAAATGTTCCACATCTTGATCTGCATGGTGGTTAATGAGGTTTGCAAATACGAAAAAATCACCAAGGTCTTCATTTAAGAACTACGCACCTCCAAATTTAAGAAGTCACACTGTCAAAAATGAAGTTTGTTTGTTTGTATGTTTGTTTGTTTGTTTTCATTGTTTCAACCAGCATGCCCATTTCTTTGGATCCACATTCTTGATATTTATGTTCTACTTGGCCATTTCTGGAATCTTTTGGTTTATGTTCATCAACTTTATGTTCTGATAATGTTTACTACATGGAGATTAGTTTCATGAAAGAATGTATTACATAATGGTAATTCCAATCTGAAAACAAATATCCAAAATATTCCCAAAGTCAAGCCTTTCTGAGGACTGGTATGACACTCAGAGAGTTTCAGATGTTGCCACATTTCAGATTTTAAAATTCAGGTTTGGTATGTTCAACTGTTAAAGTCTATGGAAATACTATGAAATCTGAAAAAAAAATTCGAAATCTGAAAAAAAAATCAACTCTGAAACACTTTTTCCAAGCCCGTGCTCATCCCACAAGGCACATTGTTCCAGGTGATTTTCCCAAAGGCCAAAAAAACGGAGATGGATCTATTCATAGTCTAACATCAAGGGTGACCAAATTTAGTTTAACCAGAGTGAGTTGCTGAGTTGTGTCTACCAAGGGTGCACCTGGGCCACCATTAACAGTGGGGCAGCTTCACAGCAGCAAGCAGCCAGTGGACCCAGAATTCACAGGGTGAGAATCTTTTCTTTTTGCTTAAGGATGTCATAACATTTTTCCCCTTCCCAATTCTCACTTTTTACTTCTAAATGATTGTTAATGACTGGAAATTTCTCTGTATTTTTTTTATCTTTGAAGTAGACTTAGTCTTTAAAGAATATATCATGCTCTTCTCTTTTTCTTTTCTAATCATTGAAGCATGAACTTCACTAGTATTGACCATGATTTGCACATCATGCCTATTTTTACCATGTTTGGTGAAAACATTTCATATTTTTTCAAAAGGAATCAATGCAATATTAAGATCATAAAAAGAACCTCATTTTTGCCCAGGACAACATTCAAAAAGTGCAAAACTAAATAAAACAAATAATAACGATATACAACAACACAAAAGACTACCTATTTTCCTGTTTTTTATAACTCAGTTGTCTTGGACTTGAATATTACCTCAGCAGTAATTTTCTCCTCAGATGCTTTTATTTCTCACAACAAGAACAAGACATCCAAGGGGAAGGAACATTTGCAATCTACTTTTGAAAAAAAGTTTTTAAAATGACTCTTGCTGGAGAAACAAAGCCAATCAATAGTACTCAGAATTAAAAAGAATGACTGGTTTTATATTTGAAGCATAATCCCAGGATCTTAGTAAATTCTGATCATGACCACAAATACAGCAGCTTGTGAAGAAAATAGTACTTTTCCTACCCAGACTCTTCCATTCTATGCTGTATCTCAGGTCAATTCTGGGTTAGATGGTCACATTCTATTTTCTCCAACACTTTTAGCAGAAAATGCCTGGAAGACGCCTGAAGGTTTAGAAGAATAAAAACCAACGGTCATTTAGTTTTCATAGTTGGATTCTACCCTTCCTCACTTTTATTTAGTCTTCTTTTGTTTCGTTTTGTTTAACTAGTCTGGATCTCCCAAACACATTAGTCCACTTAGACCTGCAGGGTGAACTGTGACCTGTGACCTCAGTCTACTTGAAAACAGACCACTCTCATTTGGGAGAAATCCAGAGCTTCCTGGAGCTTGCAGTACAGATCCTCCAGCTCGTACTGCCTCTGTGCCTCCTCCTGCTCACGAGCAAGATACACAGGCCAGAGCAGTTCTCCAGCCACCATAAAGGGCAGCG